>CANXYI011248423.1:0-12002 GCA_948208565.1 Hura crepitans | reverse complement strand
AGGACCAGAGGGTCCATTGGTGTAGGCTGAGGTTGTTTGATATAGAAGTGTGTTTACCTTGCAGGTTTGGATTGGGTTAGATAACAGGGCAGCCGTTATGCTGCCCGAATGTTTTTAAATGTCCGGTAACGCCTGACGGCGTTACTCCTGGATTACAGATTGCAATAGTGGCACACCCTACCGGTTCAGGCAGGATGGGTAGGGGGTGTTACAGACCCATTGAGCAATCTTGTACTCAAAACGATGAGCGTTCTGGGATGAGTCCGTGGATACCAATTTCGTCCGAAATGATGAAGTATTTCGGGAGAAAAGTAAAAAGGTAACTTGATGTGAATAGTGACACACTCTCTCTCAAGATTTATTTTTCTACAAATTTTATTTTTCATAGGATCCTAGGGTGTCATAAAGTATGTATTTAGGCTTAAAATATTTTTTTCGACCTCTAAATTATTTAATATTATTTTTTGAAATTTGTACCCATTTGAATTCGTACCATACCATACCCATTCGGCAATAACATAAAAACACACACCTACACATGAAATTTCTTCTAGTTAAATATGCTAAATGAATGCCAATTTCATGAATACTTGACCATTTCACCAAATTAACATACATACACACATAAACTCACAATGCCATGATGGTGTACATGCCTATAACTCAACACACAAACATAACATAATAGATTTAAGCTATTCCACATATTTAGGATATGTGTACACCCTTTTCTCCACCACTTTGAGCTTTATTGGCTTGGTTTCTCTCACTTGAATTTTCAAACCCTAGCATAACCATTCAAAACTTAGAAAAATTCTAGAAAAATATCTATCCCAAATTTTAAATAGTAACTTGTATTAGAAACACACTTATATATCTCAATTACACACTTTCACCAACTCCATGTGACCCTCTGATCACTTTAATAGCACATAACACAACATAAGATATCTCAACCTCAAGAAGAGATATCATACAACACAATATGCAATATCACAGTTTTCTACTATCAACAAATTTCAAAATCCAAAAAGAACATTTAAGTTAGATTTTGGTTATAAAAATAAATACAATTTAGGTCAATCCCCTTTTACATAAATACTTGAGTACATTATATACTACACTTCTATAATAAAAAAAAGAGTTTTACTAAATATAAAGCCCTCTCTTTAGCTTTCTTGATTTCTCGAGGCTTTTGGTATCAAAACATTCCTATACCTACACGCTATAAAACAAACGACATGCTAAGCATATTACTTAGTGATGAATTCAAAAAAATATTTGCTATCATTACCATTATATATTTTATAAGCTCATACCATTCACTTACATGTAATACCATTTAACACTTGCATGGCACGTATTTATAGAATGATATATTGTGATTAACATAACTATCACACGCTTTATGCACCAATAGTGTCAAAACATGCATGCATAGCAAACTATATGTAATAATCTCATTACATCCAATTAAACCAAAATCTCATCATATTCAATTAACTGATCATTTTATAGTCAACATATGCATAATATTTTTCATTTATATACTTTCATACTTTCACATAAGCCTATGGAAATTTCCACAATCTTATGGATAACGAGATCATAAAATTGTGCAGTGGCCTATATTTTGGACCTTATGACTATTGCATCAGCATAAAATTGTGCAGTGGATTCCCCCAGGGGACTTTACGGCTACACCTACGTGTGTTTGTGTATTAGTTTCCCCCATGGAATCTCACAGTTGCACTCATGTGATCTTATGATATTGACATACATATCCACAGGTAAGATTGAAAGTGAAGCTTTGGATACTTATATAAGCATCGAAGTGTCCTTAGCAGCTACTATATCCCCTAGTTGATTGATCAACCCATCTATTTCTTAGGTTGTTGCAACTCATATGCTAAAAATCAATACATTTAATTTCACTATCTTATATAAGCTTATATAGATTTTTAATATGCATGTTTTAGCCATTAGATGACTAAAATAGCTTAGGTTTATTTAAAACTACATTTTCATGCTTTTATGTGCATTATATCTCACATTATGCCATGTCTATGCTTAATAAGCATTATCCAATTACATTATGGATTATTAACTTGCATATCACTTTTTCTTTCACAATTTAAGGTCATAATGGCATTTTAATTCCTTTTGTGCCTTTAGTTTCACAATTCACCAATTTATGGTATAATGTGTCCTTGATGCCCCTTTTTAGGCTTTTTCTAATTTTAAAACCCTTTTTAGGTCTATTTTGGGTTTTAAGACACATTTATGTCTTAAACCTTATTCTATCATGAATTATTTCATTTACATGTTCAAATTAGCAACTAAAAATATGCATGGATAAAAACTTTCACAATTCATGAAATATCACTCATGTTAGGCCTTTTAGGCCATTCCACCACTCTTGGCAAATTAAGCTAAACAAAAGTGTTTTTTTGTCATACCACATAGTTATGAACCAAAGTCACATTTAAGCAATATTAATCTTATGGACTCAAAGATATTGGCTCTAATGCTTTCTTGATGATTTCAATTATTAGGGCCTTTTAGCATTCATTAGCTAAACTCCTTTTCTTTCATGCTCATATAAAGATTAGTGGATCATTTATTCATTCAATTATCATACACATAAATGAATACTTATAATGTCACTTTTTCTTTCCTTATATGGGTTTATTTAATAATATACTTCATCTTTTGCTTATAAAGCTACATATAAATTTGCTTAGCATTTTAGTGTATAAAAGCATGCCATGTCCTAAGACCATTCATTATGTATGCTTTGATTTGCCATTTAAATGCATGTATCCCACCATAACAACTAACCCAAAATAATAGATGGACATGCATTTCCTACACATGCCATGACACATACGCACACTTGGCACCTTTAACCATTCATAGAAGCAAGTATTCATAACTTCCTCTTTTCTCATTAAGTCATTTTTTTGCCATATCACACAAAATGATAATATTATGATGTTCTATATCATCCATTATTATTCATGCATTAACAGACTAATTTCAAGCTTACTAGTGTACATAAAATCATTTTTACACATTATTTACATACACCCTGCTTGAAGTATATAAGAAACACATTACATGTTTAATACTCATTCTTATTTTCATCCATATTTAATCATGCCATCTGAATATAATTAACAAGTTTTATGTCTATCTAGCTACACCATCTAATTTTAGTTATTTACATCTCATTATTACATATATTAAGACATCATATGTGATTCTAGTAAAAGTATCACATCCACTTAAATTCAATGCATTCTAGGCATTTAAAACATTCTCATACATTCATTAGAAGCCATAATGCACACTTAAACATGCCATTTATGTCTATGCACAAAAATGAGCATTTAATGCCAAATTTACATAATAAGTGCATTTAATAGCTCTAATTAAAATTGTTCATACTATTTCAATTTCACATACTGAGACAACTGAAAAGGTTCCTAAAGATCCATTTACACCTTTGCTTTGCCTTTGCTGTGGTTCGATTTATAATCTCCTAACATAAACCAAATAAAACTTCAAAATCCATAGCAAATCAACCATAGCTCTAAAAATCAATCTAAGACCATATTACATCTCTTAGGCACCCCTAGTATCTAGGAAAAATAACTAAAATTGGAAAAACTTGTTTAAAAAAGTGTCACTATTTACCCATATGAAAAATCTCATAAATCCACCATTTTATCTATTTTTTTGGCTTCTTTAAGGTTATAAAGATCATGGAGCGGTCAGATGAGGGTTTGGATAAGAGAGATCAGTGGTATATTAAAGGAGGAAGAAAGAAGAAAAAGCTTAGGAGGGAACAACAATGGCATCACTAGTGGAAGAAAAAAGAAAGGGATTTGGCACTATTCACCATTTATAAAAAGTCAAATTGTCTTTATATAGAGAAATCTAACTTTTCATCTCTTTACACAAATTGTCCCCCAACTTTCTTTTTGTTATCCCATTAGTCCCTCATCTTTTGCCTTTTTATCCCATAAATCCTTCATCTTCATTTCTTTTATATTTAACCCTCTAAATGATCTCATTTTTACTTCAAATTTTACTCATAACTATATTATAATTAGTACTTCCATTTAGCAAAGTTAGTGTCCCTAATCTTAAAAAACACTATTCACATCCCAGGAAGTACTATTTATAACACTGGGATTTTTTGGGCATGACATTTTATCCCCTTATAAGTAAATGTCATCCTCAACATTAAAGTATTACTTGCTTTAAATAATTACGGATATTGCTTTATCATATAAGCTTCCATCTCTTAGGTTGCTTCTTCTATCATGTGGTGTTTCTAGATAACCTTCACCAAGGATACTGTATTGTTCCTTAATTCATTCTTTGCTCTGTCAATAATCCTCACTGATTCTTCTTCATAAGACAAGTCAGGATTAACTTCTATATCTTTTATTGTTAACACATGTATAGGATCCTACCTATATCTTTTGAGCATGGATATATCAAAGACATCATGGATCTACTGAAGTTCTAGAGCTATTGGTCCCACATGCTTTGTGATCTCATATGGCCCAATAAACCTAGGCCTCAACTTCCCTTTCTTCCTAAAATGTAACACCTTTTTCTATGGTGAAACCTTTAGAAAAACTTTATCACCCACTTTATATTTCACCTCTTTTCTCTTCTAGTTTGCATAGGACTTTTGTCTATTAGAAGCTACCTTAAGTCTATCTTTGATAATCTTCACCTTTTCTTTTGCATTTTGTATTAAGTTTGACCTCATGAGCTTTGTTTCACTGAGCTCATTCTAACACAAAGGTGTTTTTCACTTTCTTCCATATAAGGCTTCATAAGGAGCCATACCAAGACTCACCTAGTGACTATTGTTATAAGCAAACTCAACTAAGGAAAAGTATCTATCCCAGCTTCCCTTGAACACCAATGTATAATCCTTAAACATATCCTCAAGAATTTGAATGACCCTCTAGGATTGATCATCAATCTATGGGTGGAAAGCTATGTTGAAACTTAATCAAGTACCCATGGTATTATGAAGTTTCATCTAAAACCTCGATGTGAACCTTTGATCCCAGTCCAATATTATCAAAGATGGCACTCCATGCAACTAACTATCTCATCTACATAATGCTTTGCTAGCTTCTCTAGTGAGTAGTCCATTCCCACTGGTATAAAATAAGCTACCTTGGTCAGATCATCCATAATTATCGACACTGAGTCACACTTATTCCTTGTCATATATAGCCAAACCATGAAATCCATGGTTACTCTATCCCATTTCCATTCTATAATTGCTATAAGATGAAGCAATCTAAAAGGAACCTCATCACTTACTCAAGCATATCTCTCTTCATGCTTAGCCACCAATAATAATGCTTCAAATCTTGATACATCTTGGTGCTACCAGGATACATCGCATAAGGAGCATTATGAGCTTCTTATAGAATCTACTTCTTTAATTCCTCCATATTTAGGACATAAATTCTATCATAATGGTATAAACATCCATCTTTTTTTATCTCATACTCTATCGACTTCCTCTCTTAGATAACACTTATGATACTCATTAGCCTCTGATCATCTTCTAACAATTCCTTAGTTGTTGTATCAAATCGGGATTAACTTACATCTTAGCTAACAAGGAACTATCACCTATGATCTATGAACTGACATTCATAGCTCTCATAGTTACCATAAACTTCTTGCTAAAAGCATCGGCCACTACATTAGCCTTCCTTATATGGTAATGTATTGCTCGTAAGTCAAGGCTCGATGAACGGTACCTTTGAGGTTTAAAAATTGTGCTAAAAAAGCTAGGTCACCTTTATAAGGCCTAAGGTAGAGCATACTAGTCATGAAACTTAGAAGGGCTTGAAAATGATGAAAATGGCTTAATTTAAATATTTGACATAACTAATAAATTATTTTAGGTTGTAATCTAATGGGTTGTAGGCTTAAATTGAATTGGGCCAGGATTGACTCAGTATGTGCCTAGACAAACCTAAAAATACCATACCCTGTAGGTTAAAAATTTTCCCAGAGTCTATTAGTGAAGGATTTTTTTAATTTCGAGGTCATTTGCAACTTTTCCTTAATTTTAGGTTTTACACGTAAATGGAGCTAATTGGTTAATTATCGTGTTAAGGGAATTTGGCCGTGAAATTTTATGAGCTTCTAAATGGTACCAATTGAGGATTTTTAAAATAAATATAATAATTTTAGTAGGTTTAAGTGATTTTTAAAAATTCCTCAAAGTTTCTACTGAAATCGAGCAATTTTAGGAAGCTCGAGTGGTATGTGTCCCCACTCGGGCCACCTCAGCCATTATAAAAGCCTTGGGGTGACACCTAGATGTCCACTTGGCATTACCACCCACCACCCACCCATCTTCTCCTTTCTTTCTCGATGCCACTACCACCTCTATTCCACCATTTTCATGGCTTTTCAAGCATAAAATGGCTATTAATTACCACTAAAAATTCCTTTGACAAGTTATGATTTGATTTTTGAAGGGTTTGAAGGCTATAGAAATCAATAAAACTCAAGAAAATTCAAGAGTGCATAAGTGTACATAAAGGGTGCTTAGAAACCAATTTTGTGTGTGTAAGTGTTTCTTACCTTTTTAATTTATTTCCTAAAGAATTTTACGATTCTAAGAATGCCTATAATCTTGGATTTTCATTTGGAGACTTATAAAATTTTTTATTGATTTTCTAAGGGAATGAGGGGTGTATGGGGAATGATGAAAAGTGATGTGCAATAAGGCCATTTACAAGCTTGACATATAGGAGAAGCCTTGCTTGTTAGGGAGGTATGTGAATTTAAAGTATTAGAAGCATGTAATTTTGAATTCATATGTGAAAGGTGTAGGAAACTTGTATTAAAGTTAAGGAATTCACGGTTAAAGCGTATGCATTTATGAATTAGGCTTGTGTTTGTACTTATTATATGTGCAATGAATGAATTGAATGGTGATTAGATGAAAGGAATGAATGGAAGGGGTATATTCTTGCTTAATCAAAAGGGTGGTGTGAGTGTGTGTGATGTGTATAGCTTAATTAAGGTGGGATTAGTATAATTTCTAATGTGCTTGGCATAGAAATGCATGATTTGTGCACGAGTGTGGTGAAAAATAAGAGTGTTAGTATCAAGCCTTAGTTGGTTGAGAGCTTGCCTTAGAATGTAGGCTAGGTGTATGGTAACTTAACATGGCATATTGTATGGGAATTGGCATGTTAGGGGTAGTATTATGTGTATATGCGGTGAATTTGATGCAAAGGCTTGTGTATGTGTGTGCTTAATAAGGCCGAGGCATGATAAGGCATGACGTGGCTTAGATTACATGATATTTGCATTCTGTGTGTACAAGCATGCTTGAATATTGTTATGATATGTGTATATGTGATTGAATATGGAGAAAAGCATGTACATGGCCATTATTAAGTATTGGCCGAGAGGTATGCAAGGCAAATTTGGCAGGAAAAGTAAGGTATGGCATGGCACATTTGGCATGACTTAGGTGAATAAACATAAGTAATAAGGTATGAAATGTATAGACATTGGGATGTCAATTAAGGTTGAGAACTAGTTAAAAAGGATCTTAAAAATGGCTTAGAATAACATAGTAAAATTGACCTTAAAAATGGACTAAATTGTCATGTAAATGGTTCCCTAATTTGGGGACATTTTTGTAAGGTTTATGTGAATAAATTAAAGCCTTTTTTAAGGCTATCTGAGATGTATAATTGAACATGGCTTTAGGCCTATGAACCTATATAGAAATTAGTGAAAATGGCATTGAAAATTGGCATGAAAAGGACTTGATTTGAGACCTAAAATGGCATACACAAAATGAAAATGACCTATAATTGTCTCGAGAAAATGACTTGGGACACATATACTAAAATGTTATTTGAACATGGACATAATTAAGTTCAAATAATTGGGTAGACTATACTTAATGTGAACTTAATTGTGCCTAAGAAAGTAACTTGAAAAGGCTTAGAAAAATTGACCTATAACTATCCGGTAAGACCAAAAATGACTTATAACTGTCTAGGTCAAATTTTGGCTGCTAAATAAAATTCATAACTATCTGTTATTCATTCCTAAATATTATAATATGATGATTAGTAAATAAATAAATATAAAATAAGATTAGATGGCCTATTAGTTAGACACCAACTGGAAGGGTTGACTAGTCAACTTAAGGATTAGCAATTGCTAGATGATTACTTTGATTTTCTAGATATTGAGAGGTTTATGGACTGATCCCTACTATCCACTAAAGTTCTTGCTATGATTTTTGGATATTGGGAGGTTTACAAACTGATCCCTACTATCCATACTATGGTTGTTGGTTGAGTTGTTTGAGATATTAGGAGGTCCACAGATTGATCCTTGGTATTTCTTATCTGGTATTGCTAGGTTCAAGTGAGTTAATCCCTGCTATTAGACTACGCTGATGTAGTGATTAGGGTAAAAAATATGGGCCACTACATAAATTTTTATTTCCCTCTTAGTCTAGTGTCCTAAGTATAGTCTATCTAATTGGGCTTATTAAATTAAATTGAATTAATCTATAGGTTTTGATTGATAGTAAGTTACTGCTTAAAGAATCAAATTGAAATTATCACGGTGGCATTTTGGTAATTATTGTGAAAATATGGCATATCACTTAAATTGCATGAATTACCTAGTATACCACCCACATATTGCATATTGACTATCATATTGTTAATGCATGTGAACCATTGCATAACATGTTTTAAATGCTTTAAATTTACCACTGAGTTTTATACTCAGCGTATTAGTGTTTTAGTGTGTAGGTTGTAAAGATAAGTAGTCCAGCCTCAAAGATCATGCAATGTAGCAGTACAAATTTTGAAGGGTATATAGAGCCTTTTTCTTTTGTTCTATTTAGCTAACACTTATGTAAACACTATAGGGTATGGGTTAGCAAGCTTAAAGGCTGCTTATGTTTATATATATAAAGGATAGTTATGATGTATATAAACAGGTGATTTATCTAAATCGCTTGATTAATGATTTTTTATAACTATGGGCTTGAGGCCCTTTGTGTTTGTAATGTGTGCTGATGTTGACTGGGGGACTAGAAGGGTCTAGAAGGAGGTAGAATGATATTGTTATTTTTAGAACTACTTTTACAGGTGGAAAAAAATTTTGGTATGTCACCCAGATAGCTATTGTGCTGCCTAATTTATTGTAACATGTAGTATGTTTGTAAATGGGTTTTCTAAGTCTTTCATACCATGTATGAACATGTTTAATAGTTAGATTGAGAATCTAAGCAATATCTTATAAAGTTTTAAAACAATCTATCAGTTTTAAGGAGTGCACACCTGGAGCAATTCCAAGATAGGTGACCCGATGGGAAGTGCATCGCTTGTTGGATTTCTTAAGGAGTCTAATAGGGGGTGTTATAGATAATCATAATCCTTAATCAATTCCATCCATCACTTCTATCTCAAGTTCTACTCCTTTTATGTGGGAAGGTACTTAAGACTCTTATAATCCATATAGATGCAGCATTTCTCCCTATACAAATAATGTCTCTAAATCTTTAGAGCAAACACAATAGCTTCAAGCTCTAAATCATAAGTAGGGTAATTCTTCTTATGTGGTTTCAGTTCCCTTGAAGCATAGGCAATAACCTTGCCATTGTATGAGATACATCACTGTATGGTAAAGTCTTTTCCTAAAACTAGTTGCACAAGAATCAGAGCCTCTATCAATATGGCCTTGAGCTTATCAATGCTATTTTAACACTTGTGATCCCAAAAAAACTGAACATCCTTCCTCAATAATCATGTCATAAAAGTAGCTATCAAAGAAAACCCTTTAACAAATAGTCTATAGTACCTTACCAAACCTAGGAAATTCCTAATCTCTATTATGTTTCTTGGCAGCTTCCACTCTATCACTACTTTTATCTTACTGGGATCAACTCTAATACTTTTAGCTGATGTTGTGTGTCCCAAGAAAGACACTTTAGTCAACCAAAACTTACACTTATTGAGCTTGGCATATAACCTTTCTTCTTTTAGAATATGAAGAATTGTTCTCAAGTGTTGTTCATGCTCTCCCTTGTTCTTTGAGTAAACTAGAATTTCATCTATGAAGATTATAACAAACTGGTCAAGATAAGGCCTAAAGACTTTGTTCATCAAGTCCATAAATGTTGTAGGAGCATTGGTATGCCCAAATGGCATTACAAAGAACTCATAATGACCATACCTCATTTTGAAAGCATTATTTGCCACATCTAACTCCTTTACGCTCAATTGGTAGTATTCAGATCTCAAATCTATCTTACAGAACACCCTAACTCCTTTAAGCTGATCAAATAGATCATTAATTCATGGTAGAGGATACTTATTCTTAATGGTCACTTTATTTAACTGTTGGTAATCAATATATAACCAAAGTGAACTATCCTTCTTTTTGGTAAATAAAACCTATGCTCCCTATAGTGAAACACTCGATGTGATAAATCCCTTGTTTAGCAACTATTGCTACTGAAGCTTTAACTCTTTCAATTCTCCTAGTGCCATCCAATATAGGTCTACTAATACTAGAGTGGTACTAGGCAGAACCTTGATATTGAACTCAAGTTCTCTTTTTAGTGGTAAACCTAATAATTCTTTCGAAAAAACATCCATAAAATTATCAATAACCGGTATGCTACTCGCATCGAGTTCTTTTATTTTAGTGTCAAACACATGATCAAGATATGCCTAACAACCCTTCCTCATCAATTTCCTAGTAGTGATTATAGATATCACATTAGATAAGAAATTGATTCTCTCTCTAATGATTGTGCTTTTAGACTTATCATCAATTTAATGAGTCAATCTCTTATGCTTATAGTCCAAGATTGCTTGATATTTAGACAACCAGTCCATTCCCAATATCAAGTTGAAATCAACAAAAGGCAACTCTACCAGGTCGGTAAGAAACTCGATGATCTTGTATTCTCAAAAGGTAGTCTCTATAAATTATGTCAACTACCACATATAGGCTTATAAGGTTGCTAACTATGATTTTTAGGTCAAGTGGTTGTGAAACTAACCCCCAGTTTCATGCCATTGATATGTGTACATATGAATGTGTAGACCCTAAATCTATCAATGGCAAAATAAGAGAGTTGAATAGGAGAAAAGTACTAGCTATAACATCTAGCTCTTTCGAGTCCTCCTGAGCTATAATGGCATATTATTGGATAAGATCTCTCTTTTCTGACTGGGACTCTGATCTACCTCTTTGAGTTCCCTCTATCCTCTTTCCTCGGCTACTCCTCTAACCTTTAATCTATGTAGATGCTAGTCTTTGACCCACACTCTATCCCTTATGATAATCTCTATGAAAATAACCCTTCTATCTATAGGAAAACCACAGTCCTGACATGTTCATCTAAAATTCTCCTAATGCCATTTAGAACATATCTGACACTGAGGAGCTAGACCCTTCTTGCTCATTGACCCTAGTGTAAAAGCAACCTGAGAATGTGGCTATCCTACTTTTCCTTTACCATTATGAACTGGTTTTTATGATTGGCCGTAGGGATTTTTGAGTCAAATCAGACTGGAATACCTTATACCTCTTACCTGACGGTAGAGCAAAGCTAGATACTCCTTGACCCCCTGTTCTCTTATTATGATAGAATTACTTTCTCTCTTTCTATGCTCCTTTAGGGGATTTACAAATTAATACAAACTGTGAGAAGTCCCTTCTCTTTATTGGTACCACCTAGGACTTAATGTCAGCATGTAGTCCTTTCTCGAATCTTTTACACTTATCAGCCTCTATTGTGATAGTGTCCTTAGCATATCTACTAAGCATGGTGAAATCCTTCTTATAATCAACAATGGTCTTTTAGTCCTATTTTAGAACCATAAATTATTATTGCCTCTCATCCAGTTAATCCTCAGTAATATATATCTTATGGAGCTCTATCA
>CANXYI011248365.1:0-13791 GCA_948208565.1 Hura crepitans | reverse complement strand
CCCGGGTGACATACCAAATTTTTTTCCACCTGTAAAAGTACTTCTATCAACATTAATATCATTCTACCTCCTTCTAGACCTTTTTAGTCCCTTAGTTAACATCAGCACACATCAATCACACATTTCAAGCATACAGGGCCTCAGGCCCACAGTTATAAAAATTCATCAAGCAAGTCATACAGACAAACGACCTGATTATATATATATCACATCTATCCTTTATATATATAGACATAAGTAGCCTCTCAATGTTTATATGAGTGCTAGCTAACAGAACAAAAGAGAAAGACTCTATGTACCCTTCAAAACTGTGCTGCTACAATGCACAATCTCCGAGGCTAGACTACTTATCTTTGCAACCTGCGCACTAAAACACTAGTACACTGAGTATAAAACTCATTGGTAAATTTAAAGCATTAAAAACATGCTATATGCAATGGTTTACATGTATTAACAATATGGCAGTCAATATGCAGTGTGTGAATGGTGTATTAGTTAATTCATGCAATTTAGGTGATATGCCACATATTCCTAATAATTACCAAAATGCCACTGTAATAACTTTAGTTAAATTTATGATGCAGTAACTTGCCATTAACCAATTCTATATATTAATTCCATTTAATTTATTAGGCCCAACTAGATAGACTACACCTAAGACACTGGATTAAGAGGGAACTGAAAAGTTGTGTAGTGGCCTATATTTTAGACCTAGATCGCTGCACCTGCCTGGTCTAATAATAGGGATTAGCTCACTTGAACCTCCCAATACTAGATAAGAGATAGCAGGGATCAATCCATAGACCTCCTAATATCTCAAACAACTCAACCACCAATTATATTGTGGATAGCAGGGATCAGTCCGTAGACCTCTCAAAATCCAAGAATCATAGCAAAACTTTAGTGGATAGCAGGGATCAATCAGTGGACCTCCCAATATCCAGATAATTATTAATGTTAAACACTTTCAAAGGATAGTAGGGATCAATCTGTAAACCTCCCAATATCTAAAAAATTACAGTAATCATCTAGTAGCTGCTAATCCTTAAGTTGACTGGTCAACCCATACAGTGGGTGTCTAAGTAATAGGCCATCTAACCTTATTTTATGTTCATTTATTTACTAATCATCATATTATAATATTTAAAAGTGAAAAACAGATAGTTATGAATTTTATTTGACAGATAAAATTTAACCTGGACAGTTATAGGTCATTTTTGGTCCTATCGGATAGTTATAAGTCAATTTTTTTGAGGTATTTTAGGTCACTTTCTTAAGCATAATTAAGTTCACATTAAGTCTAGTCTAGGCCATTATTTTAATCCAATTATGTCCATGTTCAGGGTACATTTTAGTATAGGTGTCCCTAGGTCATTTTCTCGAGACAGTTATAGGTCATTTTCATTTTTGCGTATGCTATTTTAGGTCTCAAATCAAGTCCTTTCCATGCCATCTTTTAGTGCCATTTGCACCCATTTCTATACATGTTCATAGACCTAAAGCTAAGTTTAATTATATATCTCAGATAGCCTTAAAAGAGGCTTCAATTTATTCCACATAAATCTTATAAATATGTCCCAAAATTAGGGTACCATTTATATGCCAATTAGTCCATTTTAAGGTCAATTTCACTATGTCATTCTAAGCCATTTTCAAGTCTCCTTTTTAACTACTTTTCAATATTAATTACCATGCCAATAGTTGCACCTTTTTATATCTTATTATTCATGCATTTTCATTTATTTCATGCCAAGTGTATGCTACACAATTCATGCTAGCTATGCCATGCCATTTTCACACACACACACATACATGCCATACCATACCATGCCAATCATATGAAATCTAGCTTACATACCTCTCAGCCAATACTTTCTAATGGCTATATACATGCTTTTCTACATATTCAACCATGCATACACATACACTATCATCATGTAAGCACACACACACACATATTATGCACATTTCATGCAAACTAAGCTATGGCATACCTCATATATGCCTCAGCCATACCAAGAAATCACACACACACACATTGTCCACCAAGTTCAGCACATATATCTATCATACTACCCTTAACATGCCATTCCCCATTTAGTACCCTAAGTTGCCATGACATTCACATGCCTCACCACCAAAGGCACCCTAAGGAACCTCTTGACCACTCACTAACAACATCACTAAAGTCTCCCCCTTTTTACCATACACACACAAAATCATACCCTTCCATGTCACACATGCCAAAAGCCATCACATTTCTATTTAACTTAAACCATACACACACCACACACACACCAACCTCTCAGCCAAAGTGAGGCCTTAACCTATTCTTCATTTTCTTCACCAATTCACCCCACAATTCATCATAAGGCATGAAATTAGTGTCAATATAAGTATACTACCTCATTTTATGTACTCTAACCACCTTAACCCCAAGTTCTATACAATATTTCTACATGCTTTGTATATAAATTCTACATAACATGCCTTCAATACATTAAATTCACTTACCTCCCTAACAAAGCAAGGCTTATCCTACACTTCAAGCTTGTGAATGGCCTTGTTGTCTTTCACTTCTCTTCTTACTTCCATACACGCCTCTTCCCATTAGAAAATTCATTGAAAATTCTCTAAGTCTCCAAATGAAAATCCAAGATTATAAGCATTCTTAGAATGGTAAAATCCTCTAGGAAATAAATTAGAAAGGGAGGAAACACTTACACACACAAAGTTGGTTTCTAAGCACCCTTTATGTACACTTGTGCACCTCTTGAATTTTCTTAAGTTCTATGGACTTCTATGGCCTCCAAACCCTTGAAAAATCAATTCACAACTTGTCAAAGGAATTTTGGTGGCAATTGGTGGCTATTTTAGGCTTGAGAAGCCATGAAAATGGTAGAAGGAAGAAGAAAATGGCATCGAGAGATGAAGGAAGAAGAAAGGAAAAAATGGGTAGGTGGTGGGGTGGCAATGCCAAGTGGCCATCTAGGTGGCAACTTATGGCTTTTATAGTGGCTGAGGTGGTATTAGTGGAGACACATGCCACCCGAGCTTTGCGAAATTTCTCAATTTTAGCAAAAACTTCAAGGAATTTTAAAAAATCACTCTGAACTCTAAAAATTATCATGTTTATTTTAAAAATCCTCAATTGGTCCCATTTAGAGGCTCGTAAAATTTCAAAGCCAAATTTCCTCTACAGGATAGTTAACCAACTGCCTCAATTTACGTACAAAACTTAAAATTAGGGAAAAATTACAAACGACCTCGGAATTCAAAAATTTCTTCACTAATGGACTCAAGGAAATTTTTAAGCTATAGCATATGGTATTTTCAAGTCTATACAGGCACATCTTAGGTTATTCTCAACCCAAATCCATTTGAGCCTATGGGCCACTAGATTGTAGCCTAAAGTAATTTATTGATTCTATTAAAACTTTAAATTAAGCCATTGTCATCATTTTTTAGCCCCTCAAAGTTTCATGACTAGTACGCCCTACCTCGGGCCTCGTAAAGGTGACCTGACACTCTGAGCACACTTTTCAAGCCTCGGAGGTACTATTCACTGAGCCTTGACTAACGGGCATTACAATGGCTAGTTGACCATTTAAGTTGAATCCTAAATCGGTGGATTGACGAATTGATTGAAGCAATGGCTAATTGACTATTTAGGCTGAATCTCAACCAATTAATGAATTGATTTAATTGAAGGCTAATTAATTGTCTAGGACAAATCCCAACTCGATTGATAATTGATTGAATCGATGAGCTTCTTCTTCTAGATTGGCCTAACTAAACTAAAGGTAAGCAAATAAAGGTAATATAAATTTCATGGATAGACTAGTTGATTGACTATCTAGGCTAAATCTTGACTCGATTGGTTAATGAATTAATTATACCAATGTCTGTTTGGCTATTTAGGCTAAATCCTAACTCAGTTGATTAATAAATTGATTGAACTAATGGCTGATTGACTATCTAGGCTAAATCCTAACTCGATTGATTGATAAATTGATTGAATCAATGGCTGATTAACAGTTTATGTTGAATCCTAACTTGATTAATTGATGAATTGATTGAATCAATGGTTGATTAACTATCTAAGTTGTGTCCCAACTCGATTGATGGATGAATTGTTTGAATCGATGGCTAATTGATTGTCTAGGCTGAATTCCAACTCACTTAGTTGATGAATTGATTGAATTGATGGCTAATTAACTGTCTAGGCTAAATCCTAACTCAGTTGATTGATGAATTAATTAGTCTTATGGTAGGCTAAACATTGGTTAAGCTAGCTGGTTACAGGTTTGGTTGATCCATAACTCTTTAAAGTGCTTGAAAGTTTATGCAAACCTTAATATTGACTCACATATATTTGTGTAGACAATAAGGAAGTACCTCAAAACTGAGAAGTCTATACGGACCTCTTTTCATGTAAAGCATGTTGAAAAAGGTCCATACAAACCCACTCTTGAGATAATGGCTTTGAATTCCATGCAAACATGTCTTCAAATTTTGAAATATAAACTACTCTACCTTTCCTCTATTTTCTCTTTTGTTTTATCTTTGATTTTTACTTTTTCTCTTTCTCATTACCACTGATCTACCTATTTTGATGCTGATGGACCTTTCTCTTGTTATGGTAAAACTTGATGACTTCTATAATACTGAGGGAATTGATAATCCTCCTTCCCCTCATTTTTTTCTTCGATAACGGCTACTATGGGCCAAATCACTACTATTGTCAGTGCCAGCAGTGGTGATGCCTCTGATAAGGCCTAGTTATAAGGTATATCAACCTCATATGACTCAATCGATCGTGAAAAAGTGATCCAAATAATGTCCCCTTTTTGGTGGATTTGGATAACCACATATGCTTGGAAGAGCATCCCAAGATGTTTTAGCCTCCTTTTGTTGATTTTTTTTTTATTTTTGGCCATTTTCTCTTCCCTTGTTATGTTAGCTATGTTTGATGCTACTAGTGTACAACAAGGTTTATGCGAACCATAGGTTTCCTAATATTAGGTTCTTGTAGACATTAGACTTGCACATAGGAGGTCCATGGCAAACTTTAAGATGACGTGCTTTTATCCTTTGTATTTGGGTTGTTCATGTGCTGTTTAATGGTTCGTGCATACTTGATTTGATTACTCTTGTAGTTCATGCAGGACTTTCTTTAGGTATTTTTAAGTTAAGTCTATATGGACTTTAGATGCTCTAAATGTGATCCGTGCAAACTTTTGTTTCTTTTTTATGGCTTTCAAAATAGCATGACTTGTTAGCATCATAAGCATAATAATAACTTATACATACCTATATTGTTTTGTAGACTAGGATTAAGTGTGGGGGCACATTTTTGAGTCCTCGATAATGGTATTCTACTCTCCATCGGGTGTGCACAATTAGGTGAAGGTCATTAACTTTTAGACTTTTAATAGGAACCTAGTTAAGGGTGATTTCAGGTGCGATTTGTAGGCACTGCGTATATTGCTAGATTGGTTGATGGATACCACCCACACATTTTATTTGCCCTTTGGTGAGCTTACAATTATGCCATTTTATTGGAGGTTCATCATAGGCATTCCCTGCACTGGTTATGCTATGCTATTTGATACAAGCATTCTCTTCTCAGAGCTAAAGGTAGACCAAGTTAGGGAGTTGTTGAGATTTGTGCCTCTAGATAGGTCAAGCACCATTAAATGTACTAACTGTACATTGGTGGGGCGGCATGACACCTAGCTCACTTAGCAAAATTGATCAATGTGCTTAATCCTTCCTTCTCTACCTTTTATGAACTATGTTGTTCTCCAATGCAAATAACAATATTGGGTTGAGTTTTTTACCTCCTCTTATGAATCTGAATGATGTGGCAAAGCAAAATTTGGGTACCACCCCCTTGATTGGATTTATAAGAGCCTAGATTATGACACCCCTTACCTAGTCCATTCATCAAACCCGAATAAGGAGCGACACACACTAGACATCCCACTTTATGAAAACCATTCTAAAATTTAAAACTTTGCTTAAAAACTTTCTTAAAAATTTTCTTTCATGTATATGGTTGTTAAAAATGCGAATTATCAAAAATCGTTTCATCAAGTAAACTAATGGGGTCCTCATGCCAAAAATCTGGTAGCATAATGACTACTCAGGGCTCTATCCAAAATAGTAACCTATCATAAAACAACACTTCTAATATATCTCAAAATCATCTTGGTCCATTAAACCAGCCAACTTAGATCTCAAGCATCCATCAAGCATATTATAGAAAGAGATATCACACAAGTATATAAAAATATCCATACATGCTGAATAAGTTTACAAATCAATTTTAAAGAGTTACAAAATCAACTCTTCCCTAATTAGGCCTAATCCCTAAAGACTATAAAAGAGTTCCTTTATATGACATACATCCTATAATTATAATAAATGAATGAAAACCATTAGATTTAAGATAAGTAAGAATTTAAATAATTAAAGTAAAATAAGGAAGATCTTTATCATTAAAAAATTATTAGAATATAAACTTTTAGTCCTTCATTTCAATAAAAAATCCCATAATTCTAGAAATTTACAGATACGTGGAAAAAAATGATTAAATCAAATGAGATTTTTTAAGAAAACAAATCTTTTTTCTCTTAAAAAGATTAACCTTCCTTTCTTTAAGATGTACCTTACTCATCTCCTCTTCCATTTCTTAATTCTATTTCTTTCTTTCTAGAAACCAACATACATTCTCAACTAAAAAGAAAAAAAAATGCTCCTTTAGCTTAAGATCCTCATGAAAAACCTCACAAAATAAAGGGAACACTACTGTTGCCAAATTCACATGGAGAGATTTTTATTTCTTCAATTGTTCTTAAAGAGTCAAATTGAGTAAAGAGGTTATTTAAGCAAGGACGAGTCTTTTTTCTCTTTCTTTTATGTGTTAGGTATCAATTGTGGAAGAGAATTACGAGGTTAAAGTAGTTAGAGATTAGAATTTTAGATGACGAAGGAGAAGGCTACAAGTTTTCAATTTTGGGGGTAATTGAAATTGAAGATTATCAACTAATCCTATTTGGAGATAGATTTGAAGAAATTTGGTTTTCTAAATTTGGTGAAGCTAAAATTTGATAGTATTGAAGACAAAGCAATTTATGGCTAAAGGGATAAATTTTGTTTGATTTGAGTTAGAAGAATCTAATTAGAGTTCAGATGGGAGGGAAGTGAGAGGAATTCAATTAGTCAATTGAATTGAGATGGGAGGATTAGAGATGGCATTATTTAGAATTAAAGGGATATCATTTTGCTATGAATGCCAAAATAATTGGTTGTTGGTTATCAGGGAAAATTAGCACTCGTGTTGTTATCTTGTGTCTAAGTCTATTAAGTTTAATTAGGCATTGCTATTTTTTCTTCTTTATACATTAGGTTTAGAACTAGTATTGAAGGAGGCGACTATAGTTCATGCAAAATTAATAAGGGGTTTATTGTCTAGACTTGTTGTTGGCAAAAATTTTCAAATGAGGGTTGAAATTGATTAGTAGAGATTTCTTGACCAATTAGTGAATCAGTGATGAAATTGGAGGTGGATGTGAGGCTATTAGGATATAGGAAAAGGTTATTTCATCCTTGGTTGGCTTGAAATGGTAGCATACCTCAAGAAAATCAGGTGCTATTGTTACTAATTATAAAATAAAATTCTTATTATTTCTATTTTATAGAGTTTTAATGTTCATGAATAATTCTTGCTGTCTTTAGAGTGTTACAAACAAATTTTGTGGATGTTAACTATTCATAATGCTTTTTTAGTTTTAATATACAACTTGTCCTTAATTAAAATTTTCAGAATGCAAATAGAAATGTAGGATTAATATTACACATGATGATTATATATCTAGGATGTAATATTCATAAATTTTCAATATATATACATATAGGCGAATAGTTAAAAGGTGGCTAGAATGTGTGGAAATATCTATGTATAGATTAAATGAAAATAGGGTAATAGATTAGATTGATGACATGCAGTACATTTTAGATTTAGTTTTAGGAAAATATTTGAGGGATTAGTGACACAAATGATATTAAAGTAATATGAACTCCTTTAGACAGTGGAATTTGGACTATAGTAGGAAATTCAATTTTTACAAGGAATCTAAATTGACATAAAAGTGTATATAAGTATATTCTATTATGCCATAAAAATAGTGTACCTTGTATAGTAATATTCAATTCATTAAATAATTACTTTATATTATAAAGCTAAATAAGGGTTGAAATTATCAAATAAGTATGTATGAATTAAGAATTTAATATAGGGATTTAGAAGTGAATAATGAATATAATAAGTGTATTTTCTAATTGTAATTTAATTAGAAAATTCTATTATGGAATTACTTGAAATTATGAAAGAATGTAGAAATTAGTTATTTAATACAATAAATATGATCTTGGCTTATATTTAAGATTTAGTAAAAGTAATAATTTAGAATCAAAGCTTATAGCGCCAAATGCTTTAAGATATGATACTTTAAGAAAACTCAAATGTTATATCGTTAAGGTAAGGTTTTATAGTGATGAATAATATATTAAATTAAAATTTCTAAGTGAAGTTCAAAGGAAAAGTAGTAAGAAACATGAATGAAAGTTCTTTATTTGAATATAAAAATATAAATTATAAAAATAAATATGTTATTTGTTAAATAATATAGATTATAGTTAATTATAGTATTAAAGGAGTTTGCAAATAAGTCAAATTTCTGAAAATGTATGTTTTGGAGCATAGAATTTATTTGTAAAATTTGAATAGAATATGTATAACACCCCTTGCTCGATCCTTTACGAAACCTGATAATAAGGCATTATGTCTACATAAAGAGATATTCAATCTATATGGCATATCATATAAGCATAATGCCAAAAGGAAAATCCAAAATTTTCTTTAGAAAAACAATTGAAAACCCTTTTTACTAATGTTTATAAAATTTTAAATCTTTAAGAAGCTTTCATGAAGATGGGTCTCGGTGCCAAAATTTCATTGGCATAACGGCTGTTCAGGCACTATCCAAGAATTTTTCCTATAAAGAAAAGCACATCTAAAATACCTTAAATCCTTGTTAACCAATCAAACTCCAATATTACATAATAACCTCATCTTATGTACGCACGCATGTACACACACACACATATATAGCCATGCATGCTTCATCCATTGTCATTATATTCCTTTGGATTACATGTTTGCATTTGCCATATACATCATAACAACAAAGAGATACAACCACAATCATGTTTGTAAATACATTATACTCATAGACCTATTAAGTATTCTACATGCAATCCTATAGGTAAATGATAAAATGCCTATGTTCGATGAAAACTAAAAGCTTTAATACTAGGCATATACAGAAAGCTATACACTGATGTGGTACTGGACTCTTCTCTTACCTCTCTTGAGTTGTGGCTTCTGCACCTGTGTGAAAGAATACCATGCTAAGGATAAAGTCCTCAGTAGATGCTTCTTAACTAGATAACTCTCATTGATTATCTAAGTTATAAGCTTCCAAGAAGAAAACTTTGCAATTATCATAAACACAATACATATAAAGTTCTCGTGCCTATGCAACATACAAGAAACACATGCACATATAATTCATGTTATAATTTCCATCTAATTTATCACGTCATGCATATTCATTTCCTTTATCACTATAATGTACACATTCATAAGTATAACATGTAAGATTACCAAGACCTGATAAGTGTATCAAACCATTAATTTCATACATGTCTACTTTCTTAGCTCTTTCATTTTAGTTGTTCCTTAATTCATATTCAATTTATCCTAAAACCTTTTTTGTATTAGGATAAAGGACAAGTTATGATGGTTTCCTTTAATCCACCAACTTTTCTTGGTACTCGAAGGCACAGGTGCGATGATTATTTCAAACCGTCATCTTTTCTTGGTACCTAAAGTCATAAGTGGCGCATGTACTACCTATAAGGTGCAAAAATAATCTTGGAAGCCGAAGCTATAAATCATGGCAAATCTACTAAAGTCCACTATTTGGCATGCCAAACTATCCTAAAAATTCCTAATTCATAGGTAAAAATGGGTACATCACAATCATTTCATAATGTTTATTTCATTTAGAACATATGTACATCATTAATTGGCATTTGAGTGTCAATCATTCACATGTTATATGAATTATGACATTTTCTTATAGACTTCTTTCCTTTTGTGGTAGGCTGAATACTATGTCATTCATATGTATTCATTACATATGAGTTTCAAAAGATCCTAGTTAAGTTCATAAGATACATACCTTGTGCACGTGTTAAAAGTCTCATGTGAGAACATTTTTCTTTATCATTAATGACAATGGCATCCAATTTATCCATAAATCCACTATAGCATAAAACTTTAAGTTTTCATTCATAAACACACAATATGTCATTTCATCACATGAACACATAGTTCTATCTTTCAGCCATAGGACTAATACATTCAAGAATAAATCTTTTCTTTAACAATATAACATTTCATACATGAATATCTTGCACATAATCATGTTAAAACATTGTAATTATAACTTGTAAGGCTATTTAGCCTCTTTAGGTCTTTTAAAGATAACACTTTGACTTCATTTTTAGCTCAAGATTTCGTGCTTTGTCTTAACTACATTACTTAATGCTTAGAACAAAATAAGTTTAAGGAGAAAATTTGCTTTGCAAAGATATCAAATTTGCCAACTTATACTTTAACATAATAAGCATACTTATCACCATAAATATATTACTAATTAAATTTGTATACCATTAATTAACCCTTTATACATCCTCATGCCTATTAATCACGACATGAGTACAAATTTTCATGGACGTAGGTTTTGGCCAACAAACCCCTTTCTATGACAATCACTAATTCCATGTAAACCTCATGTTTACAACATAATTTATTAGTAATTAAACATATACAAGCTCAATTGCATGATATACCCTTATTATCCAAAAATTTAACTCTCAAACTTCACCTAAATAAGAACTAGTTAAAGTTAGTTAGGTTAAGAAATACCAACCTTAATCAAATCAACCTTTAACAATGCTCAAAGATATGTCTTAAAGCTTTAAATCCTTAGCTCTCCTACTTGCAAAGTTTTAGCCCCAACATTGAGTTCCTTCCCCATTCAAAAATCAAGCTTCAAGAGATGCAACACAACCATAAATCATGTGTTCAAATATTATAATACCATTTTTATACTCTCAACTTCATTAAATCAACATTTACTAGGAGAGAGAAAAACTTACCACACATTTTAAAACTTGAATTAAATACTTAAATTCCATGCTTTCCCTTTAAATCCTTATTCTCCCTCTTATAAATCTATGATCTCTATGAAAAATAGGGAAAATAAGTGTTGTTTGGTATAGGATTGAAGAAAAATGGAGGAGAAGGAAAGGGGAGAAGTTATCAGCTTTAAGAGAGAGGAGGAAGGTGACAATGTTCACCGTTCTCTCTCTTCTCTCCCTTTTTATATGCCTATACGTATGGCTATGATAAAGCCATATGTCACCCATCCCTTTTTTTACTTAATCATTTATTGAGGGGTTAAAACCTTTTTAATTTAGTCAAATCTTGATTATATTATGTCAAGTAAACTCTTTTAAATTCTTAGTTACTTTTTGCTATTTCGTCTTATTTGCTTATCCGCTACTTGGACTTTTTTATTTTCTGATTTTTGGACCTTGAGACGACTTCAATTTGTTCTAATATTTTAACTATGCCCTATTCATGAATTACACTTTTCAAAAATCCAATTTGTACTTTCTAAGCCCTGGGTGGTCTCGGGTGCACTATTCACGGCTTGAAAAGTACTATTTATGAACTCGCAATTTTTGGGTCATTAGATTTTTTCCTCTCTAAAAAGAAATTTCATCCTTAAAATTTACCTGATGTAAATAAGTGCAGATATTGCTACCTTGTAATCTCTTCACTTTCCAACGTGGCTTCTTCCGTTACATGACTTCTGCATTTCTTTTCTTTATTAGTTTTCTAACCTCAATGGCCAAGATTGTAACGCCCGAAAACCCGGGTCATGTGAACAGTGTTATCTAGGCCCGAGTGATGTTCCCCGTGGTGCAGGTGGTTATTCTAAGTCCGTTGATTGGCATGTTGACTGGGAAACTTTGACTAGCCTGAAAATGGTCGAAATGAATGAAATAAAAATTTTAGCAGAACTAATAATTCATTTCAGGTTATAGATCACTATTTTCGGAGATAAAAATATTTTAGGATGAGGACAGCTCGAGACAGGGAATGTGCCCAGATAGTCTCAAAAATACCAGACCCTGAACCTCAAAAATTTCATTGAGTATTATGGTGGAGGAATTAGAATTTTTTGAGGTCAATTGATATTTTTACTGAATATTTTATTCTGATGGGTGAATAGTGCTAAAAAGTCAACTGTTGACTTTTTGACCTGAAATTTTGCATGAACCTTAGTCTCACTAATTGAGGAATTTTAAAACTGAATTTTTGGAGCACCATGGAATATTTTGCGAATTTTTGAAGTTAAAACCCGGTCTATGGTGAATAGTGATTTTTGTTTTCGATGGAATTTTAGGGTGAAATTTTTCAAGGGCCTTAGTGGCTATAATTGAGAATTTTAGGGACTAGAATGGGAATTTTTGGAAGCTTCTAGAATATTTTATGAATTTTTGCCCTAAAAAGTGACATAAAAATGCATAAAAATTGGATTAAGGGCCATTTGGCCAAATTAAATTAGTCCAAACCACCCCATATTCCAGATTTCTCCTGAATATAACCCAAACCATGAATCAAACCATCATCTTCTATCGAAAGACATAAAATCCATCCCCTTCCTCACCATTTTCTCTACTTTTCTCAAGCTTTTTCTCTCCTATCCACCACCCAACCCCCTAAAAATTATATATTTAAAGCCTCCATCAAGTTTAGATGATAATTCTAGCAAGAGATTGAAGAAAAGAGACCAAATTTGAAAGTTTTCATACTTGAGCGAATAGTACTCAAGTGAGGTAAATGAACCTAAACATCATTTTTTATTTTTGATATAGATAGTTTAAGGGATTCTAAGAAAGGCATGTTTTTAGATTTTGATTTGGAGTTGTTTGTAATTTTTTAGAATTTTCCAAAGGTTGGAAGCTTGTATAGAAAATGGAAAATGATGGTTCAAGGTGGAAGAAATGGATTCTGATAATTTTGGAGTAAACTACAGAATGACAGGAGTTCATGGTAAGTGAATTTACCCAAACTTACCAAGTATGTTGGAATAAAATGCTAATTGAGATGAAAATGTGTGTATGAAAGTTAAAGTCTTATGTGTGTGCATGTGTGTATGCATGTGAAATACATGTGAGAGTATGTAAATTGATGAGCTAGGATGGTAGTGATGTGTTTGGTATGTGTATGGGATGTGTAGGCATATGATACATACATGACTATGTATATTTCATGTATGTTATGTATGGTTATATAGGCATGGCATGGTGGTGTGGGTGGAGAATGGATGTTAGGATGTGTAATTGATGGAAATGGGATGATATGGATGTGTATGGGATGTGTGACTATGGGATGCATGTATTGTCACATATATGCTATGTGATGATCATGGATGCGAGGACGGTAAAATGGGGTTTAAAGGATGTATGTAGAGAGAGAAAATGGGTGTAAGGAAATAGAAAATAATAAGGAGGAGAAAAATGTCATTAAAAGGGTAATTTAAATTAAGTTTTGTTAATTAGAATTTTAGGTGTAAATAATAA
>CANXYI011248348.1:0-13441 GCA_948208565.1 Hura crepitans | reverse complement strand
AAAAGAAATTAGCTTCTCCCGATTATATAGCATCAAGGCTGAGGATTATCTTAATAAGGATCAAATGGAAATGATTCAAGCCTTTCATCTAATTGTTGACTACACTAAACAAATGATAATCTCCAAAATGGCTTTCTGATGTAATTATCAGATACTTGGAGAAAAGGATGAACAAATACATGTCCGTACCAAGGGATAGGATGTCAGTATAGCCTTCAACATAGGCTAATAGTGAATTCAGATAGATAGGCTCTCGCCTTCAGACCTATTTGGTAGCTAATGAAGGGAGTATACCCAGTGCATTAATTACTTCATAAGGTTAACGAGGAATGTAGTTCGGATAGCAAGGTGGTGCATCAAATGAATAAGACACCCTCATTATTGCTGTAAACTCTTTAAATAAAGGGGCATAATTCTTGATAAGAAAATTGAAAAACATGGAATTGAAGGTCCCAAAAGTGGGTAGCAGCTTTGAGAAAGATGGGTTAAGACGAACCTTATGAAGAAATTTTAGACCACTGTAAAGGGCTAGAATAGAGTTCCCTATATGGAAGGAAGATTGAGAATCTTGTGAAGTTTTTGAAGAAATTTGTCACCCATCCCTGCAAAAACACATGCAAAAACACAAATGGTATGAGGATCTTTGCATATATGAGTGCATTTATAGCATAAGAAGAGAAAAATTGGAATTTTGGGCAAAAACGGGTGTTTTCTTGCATAAAATGGCCGTTTTCTACTAAAAAACGGGGGTTTTGGGTTATGCCAAAAATGACCATTTGCTGGAAGCACAACGACCATTTTGCCTCCAAAATGGCATTTTCCAAAGGCAAAAATGGCCATTTTACCTTGGCAAAAAGGCCATTTAGGCCGTCTTATATTTAAAGGAATCTTTTTCTCACTTTCCTACACTTTCACCATTTCACTCTTGCTTCAAAACACTATATATACCAATGTTATCAGAACCGGACAGGAGATCGAATCGAAAAACCAACTAGGTCATGGTTCGACCGGTAGAACTGGATTTTTTATGTTTTAAATAAAATTATTTATAAAAAAATTTAATAACATAAAATAGACAATGCTATACTAAATAAATTGTATAAAAATAATAAAATGAGTAAATAATTAGTATATATAAAAATAAATTTAACTATAATAATATAAAAACTTATTATAAAATGGAAACATTAAAATTTATTTAGATGATAAAATTTAGCAAAAAGTTCAATGAAACAATTAATATATTTCTATTCCATTTAATATAAATTTTTATGATTTTTTAATTAAAGAAATTTATTAAAATTATTATACTTAAAATGATCTAATTATTGACCAATTAAAATATAATTAATTGAACAAATTTTATTGTTAATATTCTTAAATTACTTTTAGATCATAAAAATAACTTTAAAATATTAAAAAAATTATAGGTCTAAAATAATGTAACAAAAAATGCAAAAAAAGGGCTAAAATTGTAAATTTTTCGGTTCAACCTGGTTCTAATTCCCGTTCAACTGGATTTTTTCCCTGTTCATTTTGATTTTTTACCACTTTCGATTTTTATACTGAATCAAACCAGATCAGTTGCCGGTCCCCTATCGAATTGGTCAGTTTGGTCCGGTTTTAATAACTATGATATATATGCGCACAACCATGCCTCCATGATGCCAACAAAGCTACCTGCATCACCAGCCTATGCCGGAGCATGTGGCTATACATGGCTAACTTACTCATGAGGAGGCTAAGTGATTCCAATGCCTCTCAACCGTTATACAAATTGGGAGCCACTATTTGTGCACACAGAGCATCGGAGACTTAGGTGTGCTCGAAAAGGTATACCAGCTATTGGCACAAGTAGGATGGAGGGAGTTCTACTTTTAGAGGTTCGCCACATACCTTGCGAACATACTAGAGTTTTTAAGCACTTTCCACTTCAGATGAGCACATCCAGGAGACACATCTGCTATATAGTTTACTGCGCTCAAGACTAGATACCAAATGTCATTCTTACAGTTCAATGAGCTACTCCGCCTACTGATCAATGGGATTATAGAAATCCTTATGAGTTTAGACAAGTATTGGGAGTTCCTCAATTAGGCTGGCACAGTCTACAATGCTAGTCGAACCAAGGCGTCATCCATCAAGAATCTAGTCCATCACACCTGTACAGAGTCTCCACCATTAACTACCTGGGACGCGTAGGCAGTACCAATCAGGTGAACTAGATCGAGCTCTATAGGCTTTGGGCCATAGAGCACAGTGTCTGATTTAACCAGCATAGACTATTCTTGAGCACTTACACTGAGCTAGTAGATCCCCTAGCAAGGGGATCGTTGTTGAAAGAGTCATTACACTTGTACTACTGGGTCAAGGTATTTTAAAGCAATATTTCAGTGCAGCACTCTAGCAGTAACTCTAAGTTGATTGCGATACCTACATAGCTATGGGAATCACAAAGATTGATCCACAAACACCCGCAGGATACAAGTTACTGATAGCTGCTGAGCTGGATGAACAGGTAAGAGAACAACAAGGAGATGATGACCACTTTGTTGCTGACCTCATCGAGTCGTTAGGTGTAAACTCACCTCCTTAATCACTAGCCTAGAGATAGTAGATGAATGAGTTGGGCCTATCTTCTTTAGAACCTCCTTCATCATTATTCAAGACTCTCCTATAGGGTATGGGGCTCGACTCATGATGCAGCTCCAGTTCATCCACACAAATTTGAGCATAAGGATCGAGGATATGTGCAGTGAGTTGATAGCTAGGATAGAGTTGATTAAGGCAGAGCTCCAGACATTGCAAACCCAGAGACACTAGTCTGATCCTTAGATTTTCTTATTTATGTTATTTGTACATGTTAAAATTGTACTCAAAGCTTTGGTTTATAAAATCATTAGTTCATTTGTCTTATTCATTGCATTTATCTTTTTGTTACAACATAAATAAGTTAATAGAAATAGGTAAGTAAATCATAACATCAAGATAATAATATAAAAAATAAAAAAAGAAGAAAATAAAAGAGAAAGAGACAAAAACAAAGTTTTTCAACTATAACATAAATCCAAGATACACTCACACACAACATGCATCAATGTTACAAACAGATTCAAATGACTAACATGCTTCAACCTTTATTTCACAGGGGGCAAGCTGAATACAACATCACAAATGCTAAGCCAACAATTATCCATCGCCATTTGCTCAGTTACAGGCGGCAAGAACAGTGACTCATCATCAATAGAAATTTTCCAAGATCAATCTCAGGTGCAAAGTCTTCAGCACTGCCTGACTCTAGGTGCTATATATCTAGCACTGCCTAATACACAACAACTCCAAGTGTAATGTCTCTAGCACTATCCAGTATACAAGAACTCTAGGTGCAATGTCTCTAGCACTGCCCGAGTCATATCAACCTTAGGTGCAATGTCTCTAGCATTGCTTGAGTCTGGGTGTAATGTCTTCAAGCACTACCCAGTACAAATCAATCTCAAGTGCAATATCTATAGCAGTACCTGAAGGACAACAATCTCAAATGCAATGTCTACAGCACTTCCTAAGTCTAGGTGTAATGTCTTCAGCGCTACCCGAGTCAAATCAACCTCAGGTGTAATGTCTTCAACATTGCCTGAGTCAAACCAACAACAACGGGTGTAATGTCTCTAAGTATTGCCCAAAACAATATCAGATTACTTTTAAAAAGGGTCATCCTATAAAGTACGCGTCTTTTTCTTTTTGAACTTTGGGTCACCTTGCACACTCTGTAGATGCCTCCCTAAAGTTAAGGGTAACTGTAGACACTAGGTTTTTAAGGCTCCTATGTTCAGATTGCCTAATGATGAAGAAAAGATCTAAGTTTCAATGAATGAGGATATTAACATCCAGTTCAAAGATCTTAAAGTTTCTTTAAAATTTTTGAAAATAAAAGTCTTTACCTGACTTGAAAAATCTCACCATGCGACTTGAAATGCA
The DNA here is from genome assembly GCA_948208565.1 of Hura crepitans. Classification (NCBI taxonomy): domain Eukaryota; kingdom Viridiplantae; phylum Streptophyta; class Magnoliopsida; order Malpighiales; family Euphorbiaceae; genus Hura; species Hura crepitans. The sequence continues at coordinate 9,466 of CANXYI011248348.1, read as the reverse complement.
AGAAAAATAAGTGTTTGTGGTGGGCATCAGGCTGGAGCCTAAAAATGCAAGAAAAATAGGCATTTGTGGTGGGCTGAGGGCTCAGGCCTATAGCAACGCCACGGGAGGTACAAAAGACGAAGCCCCCTATGGTACAGAGTAAAATTTTCAAGAAAAATCAATTAAAAATACAAGTTTTTCGTTCCTTTGTTTTAGGGAAAAACAATCCCATTTTGATGCTAAAATAGTGTCATTTTGAATTAGCTGAAATTACTATTTTCAATTCCCAATACGATGTTGCTTTATATTTAGGTCTCAAAAAAGTTTTTTCCTTTATGATTGGTGAAAACAACCATTTTAAGGGGAAAATAGCCAATTTTCACCAAAACAGCCATTTCAAGGGAAAAAACAGCTGTTTCCGTAAAATGACCATTTTACCCTTGAAAATAAACTTTTTCCTCGTCAAAATTACCATTTTCTACCTTGAACTTTATGTATAAAAAGTTAACTTCGTACCTTTTTTGGGGTCGGCTTTTCTCGAGAGACGCATACCTAAAAGCTCAAAAAACACCCTTTAAATACTGTTTTCATATTTCCTGAAGGTTTTCTACACTATTTTTTATCCTTTTTGAGATCTCTTCCTGAAGGCAATTATATACAGTAGGTCGATCAGCCTTTCTTCTTTTGTTCTTTTTTTTCTTATTCTTTTATCCATCTACTAGTTAGATGTGATAACTTAATAAATCTATTATTATTGCTATCAATAACTTAATATTTCTATTATTATTGCTATCACGGTATTTATTTGGTTGTTTGCTTTATTTTATTTATTGATTACTTTGTTCATTTGTTGTTCATCTTTTTATTTCTCGTACTAATATTTTGATTCTGTTGTGATGAGAGTTGTTTAAGATATTGAGAGTTTGTCTGTCTTTCTACCTCTTTATTAAACACCGGTGAAGTAATCCTTTACCATTCCCTTTTATTTTTTCATTTCTTTTTATATTTCTCATTATTTTTTGTATCACTTATTTTGTTTTTTTATTATGTCCCAGTTTGAATGTATTTTAGGCAATTTTCATGTAATCTTTATTTTCTTTTTGGTTATTCTTGTATATTCTATAAATGTTGTAATAGGTAGAAAAACGATTTTTATCTATTGTAAAAAATCACCAAATTATTTTATACCTAATTAATTGGTGTTTTCCTAATAAAACGGATTTTGATTTTTTCTTAATAAAAGAAACAAATAATAAAATCTATTCTTATAAATTGGCATGCGAGAATCAAAGTTCTCAAAATAATCAATTTCATGTATGATATTTTAATTTCAAGCACTTTATTTGTTTTTGTAAATTCATATTGCTATTTTTTATTTGAATACATGATTTATTTTAATGCTAAAATCCACTTGAAGAAAAATGATAAGATTATAAATTTAATATGAAATTCCATATTAACTTGAGGTATAAATAAGAGTAGCATTCTGAACTGCTCTGGTTTTGGCTCTACAAGGTATTTCCCAACTCCGGTTGGGTAGCAACTCCTACCTTGTGGTTCCCAACTTGCTCTTTCTAGACCAATTAAATAGGAATGACTTAGGATTCCTCTAATTTCCTTCTCGTCTTTCGAGACTCAAGGAGTGAGATTTAGGTCGAGTCTTTGGTTATTTTGATTCAACCAGCCTTGGAAAGGAAAAGAACACGAACACTCATGTTATGAGAATAACTAATATTAATATGGAAAGAGCCATTGATAAAGTATACAGTCTTAATCTTAATATGCAACTTAAGGAAGATGTTATGGACGGGGATCCGTATGAAGAAATTAATCAGGATATGGGTCTTTTAGCAATTATTTTGACAAGGAAGGAGGATAAATCCAAAATTCTCCATGCATTAAATGAGCAAGAGGGCAATGATAATCCTACTATGCCTATAACAGTCAATTATGATAATTATCTGCCTTTTTTAAGAGCAAGTCACAGTTGGATAAGAAAAATAACTAAGATAGGAGATTGTGCTCAAAAAGAAAAAGGAAAAGGATTGACGAGGGAAAAAGAAGCATTTAATGTCAGATCTTACTTTGTAGATGGGGATAAGACATAAAGGCAAGATATTAATTTGCATACATTGAACATGTTTCAACCCCAATAGTTTGAGGAAAAAGAATGAATGATGAATCAATGATTTCTACAGCAAGTAAGTACCCAAGACTCCTAGCTGCTCAAGCTATGAAAATGGTGAAGGAGGCCAACCATAAATGGCCCTAATTAAACAATAAGCCTTATTAGTTGGGATTGCTAGTGTTTAGGGGGACTCCTAATAATTCACAATCTTAAAGAGAATTGCAAATCTAATCCCCTCTCTAAATTTCCTTTTCTTAATAGAGATGAAGATTAAAGATTATTTTGTCAAAAAATAACTTAGATTATGTGGTTTTACTAATGCTTGTATAGTCATTCCGTAAGGTAGAGTAGGAGGTTTAGCATTAGCATGGAATGAAGACTATTCTATTGATATTTTATATTTAAATCTTTTCTATATCCATGCAAAATCTAGAAGGGTGATTCTCTGATTTGGGATCTTTTGGCAACTCAGAAGTAGTTATTAGACATCAACAAATGGAGTTTCTTGAGAGATATAAAACAAATCTTCTCCCTTCTTTTTATTACTATTAGGGATTTTAATTCCATTTACTCTATTCAAGAAAAACAAAGAGGTCAACTAGTAAACACACTTCAATTAGGGGATTTCAAGAGTTTGTTTTCAATATGGCTATTTTGGACTTGGGATTCGATGGATATCCTTTTACTTAGTGTAATCAAATGGGATTCTCTAATACTATAAAAGAATATCTGGATAGAATTTAACTTTTTTTAGATGAATGTTGAGCTTTAAGAATGCAAAGGTTTTCCATCTAGGAGATTTAGGTTCTCATCATAGATTCTTCTAGTTTTTTAAGACTTATTTGCTAAAAAGAAAAAAAAATATTTTCTTAATATCAAATGGTGCATAAATGTTAATTCTACTGAGGTAGTTTGCTTATCATGGACAAAATGAGGCTTAGCTCAAAATTTGCTTCAACTCTTTGAAAAGTAAAATTTTTTTCAACATAAGATGTGGTTATAGGCAAAGAATTATAGTCAAAATTCTCAAAGGCAAATTAAGCAAATGAAAGACAAACTTGTAGGGGTTAAAAAGTTTTTGTAGCATTAGAATGTAGCTATCATTAAAGGATTAAAAAGGAAGCTTGTTAATGCAATTAGAGATGAGAAAGCTTATTGGGCTCAAAAAGCTCATCTAGATTAGTTAAAAATGAGAGATATGAATACTGCCTTTTTTCATATGAAGACCATTTTGAGAAGAAGAAGAAGAAACAAAGTTTTCAATCTCTAGAATAGTAATGGAATATGGCATCATAGAGAGGAGGCTATAGCAAACTTGGTAATTAACCATTTCTAGCATATTTTTTATTCATCTAGACTTAATCCAAATTAGAATCTATGGTCTTTCTTTACTCCTAAGGTGAATGATAGCATGAATGATGAGTTCCTAAATTTAGTACCAGAATAAGAGATCTGGGAAGCTGTAAAGTCCATACATCCAAGCAAAGCTCCTATTGAGGATGGCCTCACAGGCATCTTCTTTAAAAAATTTTGGCTAATGCTTAAAGATGACATCTATAATGCTATAACACACTTCTTTAACACGAGAATTATGTGTGAAAAATTGAATCATACAATAATTGCCTTAATTCCCAAAGTCTATATGTTACAAATATAAATCATCTAAAGCACATAAGTTTACGCAATATGGGTTATAAAATAATTGCAAAAATTCTTATTAGGGGACTTTAAAAATTCATGCCCCATCGTATTAGTGAATATCAAAATGCTTTCAACAAAAATAGAAATATTGTTGATAGTATTTTATTGGTTCATGAATTAATGCATTGTATTAAAAACAAATCAATTGCCGGATAGGGAGATGTTATTATAAAAATTGACATATTCAAAGCCTATGATAGCATGAAATGGTGTTTTCTTAAGAAAATGTTCTCTTTTTAGCTTTCAACATAAATGGATCTCTTGGATCATAGGTTGTGCAAAGTCTATTTCTTATTCTATTAAAATAAATGGTCAAGTATATGGTTTTTTCAAATCTAAAAGGGGTTTTAGGTGAAGAGATCTATTATCTCCCTATTTATTGTTATTATGTGCTGAAGGTCCATTTTGTATCATATATTAAGCTTTACATTCTAGATCTATTAGTGGAGTCCAAATTGCTAGACGTTCACCTCTTTTTTCTCATGTGTTCTTTATTGATGACCTGTTCTATTTTATAAAGCCATTAATGAAGAAATTGGAATTATCAAATAATTTTTACAAGAAAATGAGAAGATAAGCGAACAAAAGGTAAATTTCCAAAAATCATGCATTTTTTAGCCCCAATTCAACAACAATATAAGAATTAATCTATCCAATATATTAGGTATCAAGAATTTGGGCCATTAAGATAAATGTTTATGCCTTCCTACAGTGATAGCTAAATCTAAAAGACAAACTTTTCAAGAAATTAATGAAAAAGTAACAAAGAAACTTAAGGTAGAGGTACCTCAACTAGGATCGAGTCGAGAGCTGCCTAAGCAGACCTCAATAAGGCATGCCTAGGCAACTTAATTAACTCAAAACCAAGAACCCAAGTGCTTTTCACAAGGCAATTTACCTTGCAGTGAGTGTTAGTTGCCACCCAAGTGGTTAATCTAGAAAGTAAACTAAAAGAGATTTTGGGTTCAGGATGTAATGCTTGAAATTTTTAGGATTTCAAAAGAAATTATTTTGGAATTGAATTGATTTGGAATTTATGAAAAGATTGTATTAGAATTTACTTAAAAAATTTTACAAGTAATGAAAGTAAGGTCCAAAAATATAGGGATTTACATGAAATGTCTGGAGAAAATAAATTAAATATATAAATAAAAAATAAGAGGTGAGTATGGCATATAAGAAAAGACTATAAACCCTCTAAAAATATCAAATGCAATTTCAAGAAGCTTCACTTGAAATGAAAACCCCTTTTAAAAAGCAAGCCAACCTATACATATCAACGATACATTTATTTATAAAAAAAATAGTTTCTAATTTTCTATTTTCTATTTCTTAAAAAATTGGAGTATTTATTTTTTATAGAAAATTCAAAAAATGCGTTTATTTATCAAAAATAGAAAATATTTTCTATTCTAAAATAATTAAAGAATACATTTATTTTATCAAAAAGTGAAGATATTTTTCATGAAAATATGGATGAGTATTCGATTGGTTTGATATGAAAATTGATCAAACTAAATAAACTGAACTCCTAAAAAATAATCGAATCAATCAAACTATGTATAAAATCAAATTGATCAAACTTTTTAAATAATCAAACCAAAAAATCAAATAAGCCAAATTTTTATATATAAAAAATATCAAAACAATGTCGTTTGATGTCGTTTTGAAAGTTCAATGTATTCGATTTTCATGTTATAAGAATCAAACCAAAATGAAGAAACAAAAAATTTTTAAAAATTAAATCGAATAAATTGAAAACCAAAAAAATTGAATCAAATAAACCAAAATAGCTAACACTTTGGTTCATCTCTCGATTTCGGTTTGGCTTTGCTTACTTCTAATGAAAAAGCTAATAAATGTAAAGGTGCACACAAATGAATTGAAATGAAAATTCTAGCCGAATATGAGCTATTGTGGTCAACAATTTTTGGTTTATTTGGTTTATTTTTTAAAAAATTTGGTTTATTTGGTTCATTTTAATTCTCAAAAGAGAAAATTCAAGAAATTGTACGGATCAAACTTTTAAAATAATATTATTTATTGTGTTTAATATAATATTATTTTGGTGTGAAATGATGTTGTTTAATATTTTTATATATGTAAAAAATTAAAAAAATAAAAATATTTGGTTTATTCAATTTATTCTTCAAAAATTTTGGTCATTTCGATTTGGTTCAGGTTATCTCCATCAAGTTTAATCAGTTCAATTAATTTTTGGACAAAATTCTATTTATTTGATTTTTAGGCAAACCAATCGAATGCATATCTTTAAAAAAAGTTTCATTTGAAAAATAGAAAATAATTTATTTATTTGAAATAATAAAATATTTAAAAATATTATTTTTTTAATTTTTGAATATATATATATATATATATATATATATATATAGAAGACTTGTGAATGCAAGTAATATTATATTAATAAAATAAATAACAAACCTCAAGTTTTTTTCAAAAATTTTTAGAAAATAGTTATTTATTTATAACGAAAATTTTAAAAATATTTTAAATTTATTTTCTAATTTCAAATTAAAATTTAAAAAATTGAAATTTATTTTATTTTCTATATAAGAAAAACAGTCAAAGTCAACCTATAACATTTTACAAAAAAAAATTTCAAAAAACACTCGTCAAGTTTTTCAGATTCTCTTATTCTCAAAAACACATTTGGAATGAATTACTTATGAAATTTAGCCTTCAAATCTCTATTTCAAGTTAAGAACCTTAAGAAACTAACACTCTATTTGGATGGTGGTGGGAGATGGGATGGAAAAGGTTGCCTCCATGCATAACCTTGTTTGGATTGATGGTTTTGGTGTTTTTATGGTGGTGTCTATGTTTGGATGGCGAGGCAGAGAATGGAGAACAAGATGGAGATGGGGAGACACCAAATTTGGTGTGTTCCCGTGGTTAACTTTTCTTTTCCATTAATTCCCTTCATTTTTTTAAAATGACAAAATTACCCTTTTTAGTATATATATTCTTAGTAACCCTATTTTTCCTATATACATTAAAACTGTAGGTTATTTTTTTATTGGTCAATTTGAAAAGCTTGATTTAAATTTTTTTTCATATTTATATTTTATTGATAATTTCTATTAATAGTTAGATGATATATTGTTTTTGCATGATTATATTATAACAGATGTTTAGATGTGATTATAATTTGTATTGATGTTGGCATTGTGAATATTTTGTGTATTTTTATGGTAATAAATTTTTTTTAATTTTAATTTGAATTTGCAATATAATAAAATTTGTGATATTAAAATTATGTGTACAAAATATTTATTCCTTAGTTATAATTTTTAACATAATTGTATAGTATTTTAATTAAAATTGATTACTTTTCATAATTGTATAGTATTTTAGTTGTATAGTTTTTTAATTAAAATTGAGTTAAACTTAAGTTAACATACAATATAATTAAATACATAATGTATTTCATTTAGTATGTTAATTATAGTTATTTAAGTTCAAATATTCATTTTTGTTATTTTCATAGTTTTGTCAATTTATTATTCTAACAAAAATTTATTTTAAATGGATAATGCGAATAGTCTGAGAAACAAATTAACAAAGAAGTTTGTATTTGTAGGAGCTTTTTGGTTTTGGGAATATATGCATATAGTTATGAATAATGATAGACGTGCAATCTCATGTGAGATTAAGCTGCAAGGAGAGAAATCTAGAACTAACCTAATGAGTCACTTGTTCTCAACTGAACATATTATCATATTATAAGAATGCCCCTTCAAGCATTTTTTAATTTACGTGATATATTGGTCAGAGAGGGTAGGCTAAGAGCACTGCTTCAAGTCACAATTGAAAAACAAGTTGCAAAAACCCTTTGATTATTAGCCTATAATAAGAAAAATAAGAAATTAACAATTATATTTAGTCGTTCTGGAGAGTCGATTATCATTTTCACACTGTCTTAAGAGTCATTTTAGAGTTATATGACCAATATATTATACAATCCGATGGATCGCAAATTCCCCTTGAAATTTTTAAACCATAGATACTACTCTTATTTTAAGGTAAACACAGTTGTCATTTTCATTTAAATATTAACCAATTTTGGAATCACATGAATAATAATGTAAATATAATCTTTGTTAAAATTGTGTTGGTACAATTGATGGAACACACATACGTGTTAAAGTGACAAAAAGTGAAGTACTTAAGTATCCTGAGAGGAAAGATTATCTTACACAAAATGTTTTGGCCACATGCACATTTGATTTAAAGTTCACATATGTCTTAGCTAGTTGGGAAGGGACAACTTCTAATTTGAGAATACTTAAAGATGCATTAACTAGGGAAGATCCTTTAAGAATTCCAGAAGGTAAATATTATATGAAATTTATTTAGGTTTAACTAAATGTTAGAAAAACTTTAATTAAATCATTAATTGTTTTTTAATGTTTAGGAAAATGTTATCTTTGTGACGCAAGGTTAATGTTCAAAAGTGGACTTATAACACCATATAGGGGAATATGATATCATTTGACAAAGTACTCATCAAGAAATCCATTTCAAACTCCTCATGAACTATTTAATTTAAGACATGCTTCTTCGTGTAATGCTATTGAGTGAACATTTGGAGTTCTTAAAAAGAGATTCCCTATCATAACAAGCTTAACAGAATAAAATTATGGTATTGAAACACAAAAGCTTATTATTTTTGCATGTTGTATTTTGCATAATTATTTGAGAGGTGCAGCACCGAATGATGAGTCACTTAAACAAGTTGATGCCAAACTTATAAACGTTGATAATGAACTTGAAAGACCTTTTAATTCTAAGGAATATAATGAGAAAACTAGGAGAGTGGATTTGAGATCACATTGTAGCTGCTATGTGGGATGATTATATGAATAATTAGCGAAAATAATGTATTTTGTTTATTACGGACATTATATGTTATGCATTTTAAAATCTATTTTGTGATGAATATATTTTGTTGTTATTTTGTAATTATCAAAATGCCAAAAATATCCTTAAGTGATGTAGGTGGTTCTAGTATTAATGTTGTATTAACATGGTCAACTATTACAGATGATGCTTTAATTGATGCACTTCATAATGAAGAAATAAAAGGAAATAGGGTTTTAGGCACTTTTACACCATATACAATGAACAATATTGTGGTAGAATTGTTATTAAAATTTCCTGACAAGCCAATTACTAAGGACAGAGTGCATAATCGTATCAAGATAATTAAAAAAACAATTCAACAGATGTTATGATATCTTTCATAATGCAAGTGGTCTTGCATGGAATCCAGAAATAGAAATATAGAGTGCGAAACCTTCAATATAGGATGAATTAATTCAGGTAAATTCACTTTATACTATTTTTTTAATTTATATATTTATCCTTATATTGTTTATGTTAATATGTTAACATCATAATAAATATTTGTAATATGTAGTCTAAGCCTGAAGCTGTTGAATAGAAAAACAAACCAATTAGAAATTATGAAAAATTAGTGTTTCTTTATGGAAGGGATCGGGCTACTAGTAGACATATTGAGATAGAAAATGTTATAATATCTTTCACAATGCACTTAGTTTTGCATGGAATCTAAATATAGAAATATGAAGTGCAAAACCTCCAGTATAGGATGAATTGATTTGGGTAAATTCACTT
>CANXYI011248268.1:0-43547 GCA_948208565.1 Hura crepitans | reverse complement strand
ATTATTATCCCTCTTCTTCCTTTATTTTAAAATTAAACTCTTTTCCTTAAACTTTTTCTTTCAAAAATTAAATTAATTAATGCCCCATAAGCCTTTAAAAATTGAATCTCAAAAATCGCGATAAACCAAATTAAAATGCCATAATTTCATGTAATCCGATTTAGTAAAAATACTTTTTGAACTCCAATAATTTTGATTTTAGTGCCATTAGACTCATTGGAACTTTTAAGTATTAGCTTTTATAGGTTTTAGAATTTTCTAAGCAACTTTGAAAATTATTTATGGTTAAGCTTTGCTTTAGCCACTATTTCTAAGATACTGCCATAAAAACTTTTTTAGCATTTTTAACCAATCAAATAAACTCTGATTGATTTCAAAATTAGCCCAAAATTATTTTATGACTAATACTTTCATCAAGTAACTTTAATGCACCTTTGAGTCTTAGGAGCACTATTCATTTTAGGAAAGTACTATTCATAAAATAAGGATTTTTTGAGTGTTATAGTATGGAAATAGTGTGCCTGCATGTTATAATGCAAAATTTGCATAAGGGTTAATTAGTAATGACATGTACATAAATAATTAAGCTTAAATGGTATAAAATATGGAAAGGAAAATGAGGTATGGTGGAGAACTGAGTAAGGTTGAAATATGTATATAAGAGAATTAAAGAAAATTTAGTGATGTTAAATACCAATATGGAAATGTTAGTTACTTAGAATAAAATGTCTTAAATAATTATATGGAAAGAATAGAGCATTTACATTAAGTAACCTAGGGTGGCTAAAAGGGGTTAAGATAATAGTTTAAGGACTTAGAGTCAATAAAGAGTATATATGTGAGCATGATAGGAAATAATGGAATTTAACTTGCTTGAATGATATACTTACATAACTTGGATTGTAACTTAACAATTAGAGGAGTAGTATGAAAAAGAGAAATGTATAAGTTGATTTCCCTTAGAATGGGATAGATAAGAATGTGATTGCACCTAAACCATGAATGAAAGAAAGTCAACTATGAGAAGAAAGAGAATAAGAGAAATGAGCTAAATGCAACGAATATGAGTAATTGAAATTAAAACCTATTATATTTATTTATGTAACTTCAAAAGAATTAATAGTTGAATTGAGACATAGATCATAAGAAATAAATTAAGGCCCATTTTAGTTAAACACCTACTAGATAGGTTGACTGGTCAACTTAGGAGTAGCAGTTGCTAGACAACTTCATTATCATGAAAGGTCAATCCATAAGGATGACTATGAGATGATATTGATCTATTTGTAACATTGTATAGGTCTACCTTAAGATCTATGAAGGGCCACTGCACAATTTATGAGATTTGATGATAGAGTGAAGCTATTGACGTCAAGAATATGGGCCTTTGCATAGCTTATAAGACAAAGTGTGGTTATCGAGGTTCTGGATTTAAACGCCTATACAGTTATGATGATCATGATGAGATATGACATAATGAAGTGCAGCTGTCATGATCTAAAATTTGGGCCCTTGTACACATTGAGATCACGTTATCTGGTGTAAAAAGTGTAGTCTTTTAGATACGGGTCATTAAATGAATGAAGACTATAACTGATTAAATGAGATATAGATAATTAGATAAATTAAATAAGAAGGAAGGCTTAATATAATAGAGTTCTATATAATGATACTATAATGCCCGTGTCTTAAGGCTTCAGGAATAGTGCCACAAGGTCTAAGGAGTGCACCTAAGGTGCGAGGACACTTGCACATGGATCGAAGTAGTGGCACAGGTTGTGAAACTTTGAGGGGCCTTAATTTGATGAAAAGGCAAATTTTAAAAAATTTAGCAAAACTAATAATTTGTTTCAACTGATAGCTACCATTAGGAAAATAAAAATTTTTCAGGTCGGGATTAACCTGGGATATGCTTGGATAGACTTGAAAATAGTGGACCTTGCAACTAGAAAATCACACTGAGTCTATTGGTGAAAGAATTTTTGGAATTAGAGATCATTTGGAAAATCTTATAATTTTTTAGGTTGGCATACAAATCGAGGCAATCTGAAAACTACCTTATTAGTGGAATTTGGCCACAAAAATTTACTAGCAAGTAGAGGGGATTAAAATAGGAATTTTAAAATAAATGATAGAATTTTTAGAGGTCTAAGTGAAATTTTATGAATTTTTGAAGTTTCCTAAAAAATCATGATGGTTCGGGAATTATTGAGACAAGTTTGAGGTGGCAAAATAGGGCCCACAGTAGTGCCAAGTGTCTTAACTCACTTGTGAAGTGGCAAATGGGCATAACAACTAGATTTCCACTTGTAAAGCACAAAACCAATTTTCCTCCCTTCTGCCTAGTTGCTGACGCTAAACCTCCACTATTTAGGCCATAAGTTTTTGCTCCAGTATCCAAATAGGCTAATTCTAGTGGCCAAAATTTCCTTTAGAGGTTAGACACCACTAGAAGAAAGAATCAGACCAAAAAAAGTTTTTATTCGAGAGAAACAAATTAAAGAAAGTGATAGACTCATAATAGTTTAGAATTATGTATGTGAGTTGAGTTCTTAGCTGTATCTCCCTCATTCCTTGGGCTTTTTAGGTGATTTTTGATTATAAATCATAGCCAAAATGTGTTTTCTGGTGTGAATGAGGGATTAGTGGCCATTGGAGTCTAGCTTATATGTCATAGAGGAGGCACAAGTTTACCATAAAAGCTAGAATTCGGCTAGCAGTTTGATCATGGATGGGATTAACATCTTTGAAGAGTGATGTAAGTGAATTTATAGCCTTTTTCTCATGTGTATAGGTGCCTAGGCTAGTGAATTTGGGATTAGGATGGCTAGAAGGGTTGTATATTAGCTTGAATTTCCCTTTGGTGATGTTGGATACCTTAAGTTTTAATGGAATTGTAAATAGTGTTTATGAGTAGTTGCATAATTAACTTAAAAGTGCTTGCTGGAATTTGTTGTTTAAGGTAGTTTGAATGAGAATTTTGCTACCTAGGATGAATCTAAATTATGCTTTACATGTTAGGGTGTCATTTATGGAAGTTTCGATGTGGAATTCACCATGGAAGGTGCATTTGTGCTTATGGCCGAGAGTACCATAGGTAGTTCTAGAGATGTTGTTTTGTGATTTTGTTATAATGGCTTAAATTGAGATGTTGTGCTTATATTTGAGTTCATGGCATGTAATTTGGATTGAGTAATGTTATTATGCAACAAGGAATGGAAATTTAGTTTATTTCTCTTAAGCATCCAAGAGTTATGCATAGCAAGTTGGCATGAATTTCTAAGTGGTTAAAGTAGTAGCCAAGTATACTATTAAGGTTTGGTTATTAGTATGAATTAATTAAAAGAATTGGCCAAGCATAAGACATAATGACATAACAATATAAACTTGAAATGTACCTTGAAATGGCTAGAAGAATTTAGACTAAAACTATTAGTTAAAGCTTGAAATGATAATCTAAACAAGTGACCTTAATTGAATTGTGGAATTGAACCTTAATTGTGACTTTGAGAGGCTAGGATTGAGTTACATTTTGGCTATGGAATTGGCCCAGTTTTAGTGGGTTTGACACCTATTTTGGCCATGGACTTCACCCAGTTATAATTGGCCTAGTTCCCAGTAAAATACTAAAAAGAACTTTGAAAATTGAGCTTAATTTGGACTTACAATAGTCCTAAAAAACTGATTTCCAAAAGTGGTCGAAATGACCTATTACTATCTAGTTGACCTTTATTTGAACTAAAAATGTCATTGGACCAAAAAGTACTAAGTTTTAAAATTAAAATACCATGATAAATAATGTCATATGACACTTTGAGTTTTGATCATATCAAACCTACAATTTTTTTTGAGAATGTTACCCAGTAGAGCTAAAATGTGGCTATACCAGTCTAAATAAAAATTTAAAGTATGAGATAAATTTCTTAACTATCTATTTTTAAGACTTAAATATTATAAGAATGATTTTGCCTAATAAATAAAGTTAAATTAAGCTACTTGGCCCATTGGTTAGACACCCACTATATGGGTTGATCGATCAACTTAAGGTTTTGCAGCTACTAGTTAGTGGTTGGAGAGGTCTACGGATTGATCTCTATTATTTCACCCAATTTTTTATGGTTTTTATTGGTGGCTAGAGTGGTCTATAGATTGATCTCTATTATGTCACCCAATTCTTAATAAACATTTGTGATTGGGGAGGCCTACGGGCTAATCTCTATTATGTCACACAGTTACTCATTTGTGGTTGGGGAGGCCCACGGGCTGATCTCCATTATGCCACTCAAGTATTTTTATGGTGTCGAGGAGGCCACGACTGATCTCTATTATGGAACACATGCCGGTGCAATGGCATAGGTCTAGAATGGGGACCACTGCACTAGTTTATTATCCCTCTAGATCCAATGTCTTAAAGTGTCATCTTTCTAGTCGGGCTAGAGAATTAAATTAAGTAAACAATTAGACTAAGTATAAACATTTAAATTAAGCATAATGGAATAGTAATTCCTAAGTTTGACAAGATGCAAGCTAAAAGGCAATTTAGACATTTGGAATAGATGTGCCAAATTATTTACAGTGAAACAAGTTAAGTAACAAGCATAATGATTATTAAGATTGAAGTTTAAGCATATGGAAGGACTTTACTCAGGGAATAGTAAAATATAGTCAAAGGGCATTTTGGTAAATTTTCCATAAAAAGGTGAATAAAGAAAGTTTTGGTAGTGTCAGTACTAGTTTCATGTGATAGGAAGAAATGGTACTAATAAAAAGAGACCTCTTTTAGAGAAGGAGGCAGAGCACTATGGGATAGCCTAGTGCAATACCAAATTAGTAAGACAAGGAGGGAAGGTCAGTTATAGGCATAGTTTTAGTCCAGGTCCCAGTACTAGAAAAGGTACTAGGAGTGGACCACCCATGTGTGGTTGTTGTTAGAAAAGGCACTAGGAGTAGTGTAGATGAGGCATGTGAGAAGATTCTCTCTAATATGGTGTTAGAGACCACTATAGAGGGAATGTCCTTAGGGACAGATAGAGATTGCTCAAGCATAGACACCTAATGCTACACTAGTAAGGGTTAGAGATATACTAAAAGAGAGTAGCCTAGTGTTAGTTAGGGTGCTAGAATTAAGGCTTGTGCTTCAGCCAAGTAGTGTATAGTGAGACTAAAAGAGTGGCTGCAGCACTGGTATTTTGTTATTTAATGTTTTAGTCTTAGCTTTGATAGCCCTTAATTTAATGTCCATTGTGCATATGCTACACCAGCATAGAATAGGTAGGTAGGGCCTAAGCAAGTTGATGTAGACATTAGAATTAATAGCCCTATCGGGTAATGTGTGATTGTCAATGGTAAGAGAAATTTTTTAGACAAGTTTATTTTGTTATTAGGATATCATAACTCCTTCAGGAGGAGAGAGGCATGTTTGGCCTATGGTTCTAATCAAACTAATTTAATTCTAATATAACATATCTATCTATTAAAGTTTTATTCTCTAATATATTTTTATTAAGCTACTACAGTTATCATTTTGGTGGAAGTTGAATTCTAAAGTGGAGGTGTATCCTTGTATTGCTCCAGTGTTTATTGTTCTTTCAAAGATGGCATTTGTTGAAATAAAAGCACTGAGAGTATAGTTACAAGAGTTAAGTGATAAGGGTTTCATCAGACCCAGTATAATTCTTCAGCAAGTGTTTAAGTTGTCTATGAGAAAGAAAGATAGGTCACTCAAGAAAGATAGGTCACTCAGGTTGTGTATTGCCTTAAAGGTACTTGCACAAAGTGATTATGTAGGATTAGTATTTCCTATTCTGGTGGATGACTTTCTTGATTAATGAGAAAGGCTAGTCTCCCTCCTTTTAAAGTTGACCTGAGATCTGAATTATATCAACTGAGGACTTAGAAAAGTTGATATTACTAAGATTGCTCCCAAGACTTAGTAAGGACATTGTGAGTCTTTGGTGATGTTGTCGGGGCTCACTAATGCCATAGTAGTTTCATGGATGGCAATGGGCAAAGCCTTTAATTTTATGTAGGCCAATGGTAATGGTGTTCCTGGATGATCTCTTGGTATACTCTAAGAACAAGAAAGAGTACGAACAGCACCTGAGGGTTGTGATACAGACTTTGAAAGCAAGATAATTGTGTGCCTAACTTAAGAATTATGAATTGGGTAGAGGAAGTTTTCTTTGGACCACCTAGTCTCAATAGAGAGAGTCAGAATTGGCCATAGTAAAGGGAAGGTAGTGTTAGAATTGAAACCCTTTAGGGATGTAACTAAGATGATAAAATTTTTGGGCTTAGTTGAGGTTACAAAGGACTTGTAAGAGGACTTCCATCATTATTACTCGCATTATTGGACTAATCAGAAGGGAGGTGATGATTATAGGGGGTAATAAATGTCATGATAGTTCTATTAAGTTGAAACAAAGGTTGATAGAGGCTCTTATCCTGATTTAACTTAAATAGGGTAAGGACTTTGTTTCGTGCAGGGTGTTTCACTAACTTGTTTATTAGATGTAATATGAGATGGTAAGGTGGAGGCTTATGCCTTTAAATAATTAAAGCCACAAGAGAGAGATTATCTTACCCCTAATTTGGGCACTAGTTATCATTGTGGGTGCTTTAAAGTAGATTATGGCATTATTAGTATGAAAAGCAATACTATATAAGTATAGGTTATTAGAGTTTAAAATATTTCCTTACTCAGGAAAAGGGACTTGAGATAGAGAAGCTAGGAAGAGTTGATTCAAAATTTTGATTGCCTAATTGACTACCTAACAATGAAAGATACTATAATAGTAGAAGTTAAGTATAGAAAAATTATAGTGACTAGAGAGATTATAAATGTCAGGTTACCAGTTATTTCAAAAAGGTAGTAGTGGCTGAATTCCAAGTAAAGTTAAGTTTGTAATAGCAAATTGGAAAGAATTAGATGATAGACAAGTAGATGGTTTAGATAATTAGTAAAGCTAAAGAGAGGAAGACCACAAGGTCTCAGTTGATAGTAAGTGAGTAGTAGACTCATTAGAATAGATCGTGTACATTTTGTATAGAGGTTCTAGGTTATAGATGTTTAAGGAAATATATGAGTCTCCTCATTCCATGTATTCTGGGAGGAAAAATCTAAGCTTAGGAATTCTATTTCTTAGTGGTTTGGTATGGAATGTAGAAATAATACCTAGTATTTGATATACCAGTAGGTAAAAGCTAGGCATCAGGATCCTTCTGAATTATTGTATCCTACAGCTATATCTGAGTGAGAATAAGAAAAGCTAACTCTGAGTTTGTAATAAGTTCACTATTCAGTGAAAGTAAATGTGATGGTGTATAGATAGTTGTTGACAGATAGTCATGATAGTTTAAGTTACCCAGTTAGGATGGGTTAGTTTTAAATAGGTTGGTGAGATTATATGGTGATGAGCCATCAGATTTCATATTATGCTAGTGACTGTCATTTGGATAGGGATTTTATTTTGCTGTCAGGTTATGGCAGAAAGCTATAAGTAGCTTTAGGCACCTGACTAGCTCATCACCAAATTTATCATCCTTAATTTGATAGATAGTTAGAGAGGGTGATATAGATAGTTGATCACATGTTGTGAGACAATACTAGGAAGCTTATGATTATTTCACACATGTACATGTATTTTGGCAAAGATTGCTCATGATAATAATAATTAATTTAGCTAGAAGGACCTTTCAGGTTGAAGTGAGATTTGAGATAGAAAATCTTTAGAGTAGACTTGATTAAAAAGGCTAATGAAAAGTAAAATGTATCAAAAAAAAAGGCTAGAAGCAGTATAGGAAGACAAGAATTATATACTAAATCAAAATAAAAAAACTATTGAATATTCAGTTAGAGACGAAAGTGTTTTGGAAGCATTCTAAAAAAATAGGTGCAGAGGTCTAGGAAAAGGGTACTTGAGTCCCAGGTTATCAAACCCTACAAGAGTATTGATAAGGTTAGGACCTCTACCATACAGGTTTGCATTACCACCTTAGCTATAGTAATGTATAGTGATTTTATGTTTTATGCTCAGGGGGCACAGATTGGGTCGATATAAGTTATGACTAAGAAATAGTGTAAAATATGGCTCGTGAAATGAGATAATTATAGAGATGAGTCCATACCACTGTAACAGTGCTATAGAGGTATAAAAAGTACAGAGGAAGTTACCTAAGAGCTAAATGAGCAAATGGGAGCTTGTATTATACTTTATTTACTTCAAGTAATTTTGAGGATGAAATTTTCATAAAAGGGGAAGAAATGTAACGGCCGTGTCCTGAGCTTCTAGGAATAGTGCCACATGGTCCGAGGAGTGCACTTGGGGTACCAGGTCATTTACACATGGACTAAGGTAATGGCATAGGTCATGAAACTTTAAATAGCCTTAATTTGATGAAAAAGGGAAATTTAAAAAAATTTAGTAGAACCAACAATTCATTTCAGGCTGATAGCTACCCATTAGGGCAATAAAAATTTTTCAAGTCGGGATTGACCCGGGATGTGCTTGGATAGACCTAAAAATAATAGACCCTGAAGCTAAAAAATCACACTAAGTCCAATGTGAAAGAATTTTTGGAATCGAAGGTCGTTTGTAAAATCTCATAATTTTTAAGTTTGGCACACAAATTAAGGTAGTTTGAAAACTACCCTATCAGTGGAATTTGGCCACAAAAATTTATGAGCAAGTAGAGGGAGTTAAAATAGGAATTTTAAAACAAATAGTGTAATTTTCAAAGGTCTCATTGAATTTTTATGAATTTTCAAAGTTTCTCAAAAAATCAGGATGGTTCAGGAATTATTGAGACAAGTTTGAGGTGGCCAAAATGGGGCCTATAGTAGTGCCAAGCATCTTACCCCACTTGCTAAGTGGCAAATGGGCCATGACAAGTGTATGTCCACTTTTAAAGTATAAAATCAATTTTCCTCCCTTCTGCCTAGTTGCTAACGTCAGACATCCACTATTCAGACCATACATTTTTGCTCTAGCATCTACATCGGTTGATTCCAGTGGCCAATATTTCCTTCAGATCTTAGACACTGCCAAGAAAAAGAATCAAGCTAAAAGGAGTTTCTATTCAAGAGAAAAAAATAAAAAAAAGGAGACAAACTCATAACAGTCTAAAATTGTCTATGTGAGGTGAGTTCTTGGCTGTATCTCCCTTATTCCTTGGGCTTTTTAAGTGATTTTTGATTTTAAATCATATTTAACATGTGTATAGTGTTGTGAATAAGGGATTGGTGTCCATTGGAGGCCAACTTAGAGGTCACAGAGGAGGCACAAGTTCACTATGGAAGCTAGAATTAGGCTAGTAGCTTGATCATAGATGGGATTAACATCTTTAAAGAGTGATGTAAGAGAATTTACAGCCTTTTTCTCATGTGTATGGGTGCCTAGGCTAGTGAATTTGGGATTAGGATGGCTAGAAGGGTTGTATATTAGCTTGAATTTCCCTTTAGTGACATTAGATACCTTAAGTTTTAGTGGAATTATGAATAGTGTTTATGAGTAGTTTCATAATTGGCTTAAAAAGAGCTTGTTAGAATTTGTTGTTTAAGGTATTTTGAATGAGAATGTTGCTACCTAGGATGAATCTAAATTATTCTTGGCATGCTAGGGTGTGATTTATAGAAGTTTAGTTGTGGAATTCACCATGGAAAGTGTATTTATGCTTGTGGCCGCGAGGTACCATTAGTAGTTCTAGAGATGTTTTTTTTGTGATTTTGTTATAATGGCTTACATTGAGATGTTGTGCCTATATTTGAGTTCACGGCATGTAATTTGGATTGAGTAATGTTATTATGCCTTAAGGAATGGAAATTTAGTTTATTTCTCTCAAGTATCTGAGAGCTATGCATGGCATGTTGGCATGAATTTCCACGTGGTTAAAGTAGTAGCTAAGTATACTACTAAGGTTTGATTATTGGCATGAATTAATTAAGAGAATTGGCTAAGCATAAGACATAATGACATAACAATACACACTTGAAATGTGCCTTGAAATGGTTAGAAGAATTTAAACCAAACTATTAGTTAATGCTTAAAATGATAATCTAAACAAGTAACCTTAAGTGAAATATGGAATTAAACCTTAATTTATGCCTTTGAGATGCTAGGATTGAGTTACATTTTGGCTATGGAATTGGCCCAATTTTAGTGGCTTTGATGCCTATATTTTAACTATGGACTTGGCCCAATTTTGATTGGTAATTGTGCCTATATTTTAGCCATAGCCTTGGCCCAGTTATAATTGGCCTAGTGCTCAATAAAATACTAAAAAGAACTTTAAAAATTGAGTTTAATTTGGACTTAAAATAGTCCTAGAAAGCTAATTTCCAAAAGTGGTCGAAATGACCTATAACTGTCCAGTTGACCTCTACTTGAACCAGAAATGTCAGTGGATTAGAAAGTAATAAGTTTTAAAATGGAAATGCCATGATAAATCATACCATAAGACACTTTGAGTTTTGATCATAATAGACCTACAAATTTTTTGAGAATTTTACTTGGTAGAGCCAAAAAGTGGCTATACCAGTCTGAATAAAATTTTAAAGTATGAGATAAAATTTTTAACTATCTATTTTTAAGACTTAAATATTATAAGAATGATTGTTGCTAATAAATAAAGTTAAATTAAGCTACTTGGCCCATTAGTTAAACACCCACTGGAAGGGTTAATCGGTCAACTTAAGGTTTTACGGCTGCTAGTTAGTGGCTGGAGAGGTTTATGGATTGATCTCCATTATGTCACCCAGTTCTTTATGGATTTTATTGGTGGCTGGAGAGGTCTATGGATTATCTCCATTATGTCACCCAGTTCTTAATAATCATTTGTGACTGGGGAGGCTTACGAGCTAATCTCTATTATGTCACACAATTACTCATTTATCATTGTGAGGGCCCATAAGCTGATCTCTATTATGCCACTCAATTATTTTTATGGTGTCTGGGGAGGCTACAGCTAATCTCCATTATGGCACATATGCCAATGTAACAACATAGGTCCAGAATAGGGACCATTGCAGTAGTTTATTATCCCTTTAGGTCTAGTGTCTTAAAGTGTCATCTTCCTAGTCGGGCCAAAAAAATTAAATTGAATAAACAATCAGACTGAGTATAAACATTAAATTAAGCATAATGACATAGTAATTCTTGAGTTTGATAAGATGTAAGCTAAAGGGCAATTTAGAGATTTGGCATAGATGTGCTAGATTAGTTACCGTGAAACAAGTTAAGTAATAGGTAGAATAATTATTAAGATTAAAGTTTAAGCTTATGGAAGGACTTTGACTCAGGGGATAGTAAAATATAGTAAACGGGAATTTTGGTAAATTTTCCACAAAAAGGTGAATAAAGAAATTTTTGGTAAGCATTTTAATTAAAAATAATAATACTTGTCTTAAATAATTTATTTGAGTTAAAAATATTATTTCTAGACTAGACAAATACCTTAGGGGTATTTTAGTAATTTGGCACCCTAGTGAATAGTTTAATTATTTATTAAAGTAAAATTATACTTTTAACTACATAAGTAAGTTATTAATATTACACCATGATTAAACTATTTTAAGTTCACCATTAAGTATCTCGTATACTTACCATACCGGTTCTAGTGTGTAGGTACACAATAGCAGGACCTACCTTGTAAAGCATGACAACAACAGTTTAGAGGATACATGTGAAGACTTTGGATGTAATTAATATGCAGTTAGATATCTATGTACTTAGGTGGGAAATGGGTAGGAAAATATATTTAGGCTTCAAAAATGTAATGTAATTAAGTGATTATGGCCTACTGATGTAAATTAAGTGTTTTTATACATGTTTCTTGGTGAATGAATGATTATGTATGATATTGATGTTGATGCAAGCCTGAGGCTCTATATTTTTGCATATTTTATCTGTGGTCGGAGGCTTAAGTTTTGATGTATGCATAGGTTGATGTTATGCTAAATATGGGGGACCAGATGGGTCCAAGTGTTGTGAATGGCTTATAGAAGTGTTTAATAGGTTTGTTCAAATTTGGGGTTAGGACCCGGGTAGCCTTTATGCTACTGGTGTTTTCCTTTGTAATGACACAGTAAGATCATTTCTAACCTAAAGGGATCATAGGATTTGATTAGAGTGATTTTAGAGTTAGATAAAATGATGTAGAGTGAAATTGGTAGAAGTTAAATGAATGACCCTGGGGGAAATTTTAGGATGGGTGACCTATTGGAAAGTGTACCACTTATTAGGTTTCTTCGGGAATCTAGTAAGGGGTGTCACAAATACTGCATGTAATGGCTAACCATGATGCATATGAAGTGCGACCATAATGGCAAGTTGTATAATCCTTGACTCACGAGATGGTATAAGGAATGATATATAGAATGGCATGATGCATGACATGATAATTGACATAATACATGCTGTGTGAGATTACATATATGGACCATTAAATTCACCACTAAGTGTATATTTAGCATATCAGGTGTTCTGATATATAGGTAGTAGATAGCTCATGTGGCCCAGCCTCACAAGAGAAGCAGCATAGTAATTAGCAAGCCTTGGGTATATTTTATGCCTTTAGTCATGTGTATTATGACTTATAGATGTACTTATGTATGGGAGATAGATAGTATTGCAACAATGATAGTGAGATGTAATATTGTAAACTGATACTAAGTACTTTGTGTTTGCTAGATTATATGTGAGTCATGGTGTTGATGTTGATGAGTTGTATAGTGGATCAGAAGGATCCTATGAGTTAGGTTATGGATGAGTTTGATATAAAAGTGCTTATTTTATAGGTTGAAATTTTTGTATTTTTGCCCGGACAACCATTATGTTGTCGGATTTCTAACAAACCTTCTTTTAGATGCTTTGAGAGTTTGATAATTGGAAATAAATCAAATCACATATGACCTTGTATGGTATGTAAACTAAATATAATAATAATAAGCTAGGGTAAATTAAAGTTAAGGAACCTTATTTAAACAATTTTTTATATCAGGTTAAATAAGCTATGGGTGAGAGAAATATTAGGATGGGTGACCTATCAGGAAGTGACATCTCTTGTTTGGTTTAGATGAGGATTAGATATGTGGTGTTACAATTTGTGAAAGGCTTCTCTATGATTGTAGCTTCAATGACATGGCTGCTACGGAATGATGTGAAATTTGTGTGGGATAATAAATGCCAAGCAAGCTTTAATAAGCTGAAAGCTATGCTGATTGAACCTCCTATCATTACACAGCCCAAGTTAGGGACGGATTTTACAATCTATAGTGATGTATCACATAATAGGCTTGGATGTATATTGATGTAAGATAAAAATGTAGTAGCATATGCCTCGAGGAAACTGAAACCACATAAACAAAATTACTCAACACATGACTTGGAACTAGCTATTATTATTTTTGTAACACCCCTTACTGGATTCCTGAAGAAACACAATAAGCAGTAAGTCACCAATCTTTCACTTCTCCCACAGTTATTCATTTAACATTACTTAATTTGTACTATTCAGTTCTATCAGACTCTAAATTCCTTCCTACCTATTCTTATAGTTCATTCAGGTTCATACCATCATGTTTATGTCATTATAGGATGATTTCAAAATAGTCAGATATTTCTTAAAAATCTAGTGCTATAACAGCTGGCCAGTCACTATCCCAAAAATTTCAACCTATAAAACAATTCTATAATAGATTCTCACATCTCCTAGACCCTTCTAGTCCCTTGGATATCAACCTATCATCACCATTCTATCAAACAGCAACATAGGCCTCAGTCCATAATCAAAAAAATACACATAGAGCCTCAAGCTCACAAAACATCAACATAAGCCATACATTCACAAAAGGGATTAACAATTGATTAATTACAGCATAGTCGGTATTTATACAACTACATCATGTGTCCCTTATTTATATAACACCCATTTCCCACCTAAGTACATAAAGTACAAAACTATACAATTGTACATTATCAACCTTTTGAAGAATAA
The DNA here is from genome assembly GCA_948208565.1 of Hura crepitans. Taxonomy (NCBI): domain Eukaryota; kingdom Viridiplantae; phylum Streptophyta; class Magnoliopsida; order Malpighiales; family Euphorbiaceae; genus Hura; species Hura crepitans. The sequence continues at coordinate 29,555 of CANXYI011248268.1, read as the reverse complement.
CCTCTAAACTTCGCTACATGCTTTATAAGGCTAAGTCTTTATTCAAGTTACTTGCACACCAAAATAGGTATGCTAAGTATATAATATACTCAGTGGTGAATCCCAGTGTTTAAAACATGTCCAGCAATTTATCCATGCATATATACTCATATTTTTATCTTGTTCTAATATCTATGCACAACCTAGATTGCTAACATGCAAAATTACCATTTTACCCCTAAGGTCCTTATGTCTGTAAATTTTCTAGTTAATCATTTTAACTCATCTAAATTATGGTTTTGGGATCATTATTAACCATTTCATGCATACTCTTTACTAATTAAGCCAATAATTATTGTCCATGTAAAATTACCAAACTGCCCTTATATTACATTTCAATGACTATGGTAAGTTATATTATTCTTATTTAATTTATTTTAGCTAGCCCATCTAGAGAGACAATAATGGCAGACACTAGATCTATATGGAAATAAACTAGGGTAGTGGTCCACATTCTGGACCCTAACCGCTGCACCGGCCTAATTAAGCTGTAACACCCAAGGTGCAGATAATGAGCTGTGGTCCGTGCAGTAGACTGGTCTATCCAATAGACTAGTATAATGGCCCTCCAGGACCTTTGTCAATATTGGCATTATGTTGAATATCTGAGATAAGGTAATTGTGCCTGCCTAACAAACTAGTCTATCTAACAAACTTGTGTAGTGGCCCTCCGGGACCTATGCTGCTACACTAGCAAAATCAATACTAGCATTTAGTAGCAAGGATAGAAAGTTGTCTATCCAATAGACTAGTACAGTGGCCCCAATGGGGACCTATGCTGCTATATTGGCCTTGTCTAAAAAATAGATAGTGTAGCCGCTGCTAAGAATCCCTAAGTTTACCAATCAACCCATCTAATAGGTGTCTATCTAATAGGCCATCTAACCTTAATTTGTGTCTATTTCTTTACTAATTAACTTTTTATAATATTATTAACTAAAAATTAGATAGTTATAATTTTTATGGCACCGTTGAAATTTAGCCCGGTCTGGTATGGCCACAAATAGGATCTACTAGGTGATTTCTCAAAAATATTTTCAAGGGTGTTATTACCAAAAATTATGGTGTATTATGCTAGACTTTATTTCATAAGCATTCATTAATTATATGCCATTTACTGTCTAGTGGTATTATTGGTTCATATAGTGGTCATTTTAGGATAGTTATAGGTCATTAGTACAAGCTTTCACTAAGCTTTCTAAGTTCATTTCTCAGTCATTTTCTATGTAGTTTTTAGCATTATTCTCATTAGGTTTATAAGCCTTAAGCCAACCAATCATAGGACATTTACAATGCCAAAGTATAGGCTCAAAATGCCATTACATTCAATTACAAGACATAGCCCTCAAAGGCACACATTATGATACATATTTTCATTTACAAGCCATAACCCCTGTAAGCAATTTACAAGCCACTTTTCTTGAACCTTTTTCTAGCCACGTTAATTTCATTATTGATGCCATTTCTACATTACATTACATGCCATTTTAAGGTATACATATTACTTTATTTCATGCCAAATTAACTAAGCTAGTCATGCTTTCATGATCATGCTTTATTACACATAACATTGTATACATGTTATTCACATTTCCATGCCATTATCCTTTAGCTAGCTCTCATGTACAACTAGCCATTAGCCCTAATCAACCATTTTCATGGTGTTTATCACACAATCACCCATTTATCCATGGCCCAATTACATTTACACATATACCTTTACATTTTCATGCCATTTAAAGTAGCATAAGCCCATTGTATGTCTGGGCCACAACTAGACTTCCATGCCTCCATGCATTATTCAAGCTTATTACATGCCATATCATTAATTCATGCATCATAGGTCTAATGCACATAGATTATCAACCTCAAACACTACTTAGGACCACACTAAGCAAGGCATACACATTAACAAGCATGAGATAAGCTCTTGACTACACACATACCTTATGCTAATCATGTATTTTTCCACTTTTTATAAGTACTTCCATCACATATCAACATTACAACCACTAATTTATACATCAAACATCATACACACACCTTAACCTACTTGCACATCTCTCGGCCAACTAAAAGTTTAACATTAGCATTACTTCCTTTCATCAAATAACCATACAATCTATATCCCATTAAGTCATATACTATAATTCTTCAAAGAAACTACTTATCTAACCCAATTCATGTGCTTAATCCATCCCTAAACCAAAAGAGAAGCTACTAAAATTAAAGGGCATGAAGTGAATACTTGAATTAACTTACCTCACACTCAAAGAGTGAAGATTTCTACACTTTATGCCTCTAAGCTACACCCCACTTCACGAAAGCTTTACCTCCTATCCTTTAAGCTTTTCTCCTCTTGAATCACCTAAAAAACCATCAAACCACAGGGTATTAGACCTTAGGCATCCTAAATAGCCATATGCAACCCAAAAGAACTAAGAAAATCCAAGGAGTATGCCATATAACTTACCTTGTACCCTCACCGGATAGCTTTTGTGCAAGAAATGTTGGGGATTTTTAATTTATTCTTGAGGACTCTTTTTCCATGATTCCTTTACCTTCAATTCCCTAACAAATCAACTTGAATTTAGGAAGCAAGAACTCATAAAAATGGCTAAAGGAAGGGGAAGAAAATCTCTCCTTTCCCTTTATGTGACATCGATTCCAACAAGGGAAAGGAGGAAAACTCCTTCCTTCTATTTAGTGGAAAAATTCACTTTTCAATCACCATGTACACTTGGCATGGCCCTTAAGCCAGCTGTCCAAGTGTAGGTGGGTCCAAAAGCCACTCGAGCCATCTCGAAATGGCTTAATTTTTTGGCAAACTTTGAAAATTTACCAAAATTCACACGAGCCTAAAAAAATTGCATCGTTAGTTTTAAATTCATATTTTTAATCCCCTCTACATGCTCATAAATTTTTGTGGCCAAATTTCATTGATATGATAGTTTTTAGACTGCCTCAATTTATGTGCCAACCTAAAAAATTACAAGAATTTACAAATGACCTTGGAATTCAAAAATTCTTTCACCAATAGACTCAGTGGAATTTTTGAGCTCTAGGGTCTGATATCTTTGGGTCCGTCTGGGCATATCTAGATCATTCTTGAGTCGATAAATTTTTACTGCATAGAGAAGTAGATTATAATCTAAAATGATTTTTATTAGTTCTGCTAAATTTTTAAAATTTTCCTTTTTCATCAATTTAAAGCCCCTTAAAGTTTATGACTAGTGCCGCTACCTCAGTTTATGTGTAAGTGACTGGTACCTTAGGCACACTTCTTAAACCTAGTGGTACTATTCACGAAGCCTCAAAACACAAGCGTTACAACTTTTGCCTTGATGGTGTGGAGACACTACCTTTTATGGCAAAAAGTGACATATTTACACAAATGACAAAAGTTTGAAATACCTCCCCATATTGAAAGGAATTGATTTGTGACAGTGAAGATGGATTGAACTGATAAGGGATTATAACTATCTGATTGACTACCATTGAGGGAAGGTTAATATGGAAGCTAATGCTTTAAGCCATAAGTTCATAGCGACTATGAAAGCCATGAATGCCAAGTTCATGGTATATTAAGGATGATGTAATTTTAGCTGAGTTATGAGTGAAACCTAATTTGATACAATAAGTAAAAGTGGCATAGACTTGAGATAATGACCTTATGCTGACAATGAGTCAGACCAAAGTGGTAAAGACCACAGAGTTTGAAATCAAGATAAATGGCTACTTATATCACTAGGACAGGCTATGTGTACCTAATATAAGAGGAATTAAGACATAGATTCTATAGGAGGCATATAATGCCCCTTATGCTATGCATCTTGGGAGCATAAAGATGTACCTTGACTTGAAACCATATTATTGGTGGCTAGGAAGAAGTATAATGTGGCTGAATATGTAGCTCAATGGCCTACATGCCAATAAGTAAAATCGAGCATTAGGTTCCTTTTAAATTACCTTATCCCATTACAATTCTAGAATGCAAATAGGAAAAAGTTACTATGAACTTTGTGATAGGTCATCCTATGATTAAAACTAAATGTGATGTTGTTTGGGTAATTATGGGTAGACTAAGAAAACACACTTTATTCCAGTTAGGATAGATTATTCTTTAGAGAAGTTGGCATGGTTATGTTAGATGAAATAGTGAGGCTGCATAGTGTGCCACTTATTATTATTTTTGACTGAGACCCAAGATTTAGCTTTAGATTCTAGAGGAGACCACAAGATACTTTAGGTACCTACCTCACCTTCTATCATGCTTTGACTTTTAGCTTGACTTTTCATGAGATTAGGAATGGAATTAGAAGAAAAAGTGAGGAATAAGATGCATTATAGTGAAATTTGGGAAGCTTTTGAGGTCATATAAGAGGTTAAAAGTCAAAAACAAAATTAGAATTTATAGTTTACGATAGATTATAAATTACTTGTAAAATTCAGAAATGTGCTCAAAAAATTCTGAGAGTAGCACATCTTGATGGTTAAAATTATGAGGAATCCAAAAATCACAGTGTTAGAATTTTCTAAAGTTGGGAAGTAAGAGAAAAAAATTATTGAAGTAAATTCACATTAAATGTGTACATATGTGAGGAAAAGGATAAATAATTATGTAGGGAGCATTTTTGGCCATTAGATTATATAGTAAGAAGATTAATCTTAGCCATACAAATGGAATTAAGTGAGGAGATGAGTTGTAAAAGATTAAATGATATTTTTAAACCAATTAAATGTGAAAAAATCCCAACCATCTAAGTGTAAAATGCTACTTTTAATCCTAGCCATCCATCTTATGTATAAATACCCAAATAATAATATTTTATTCATTTAGTTGTAGCCAACACTCCCCTAAAACCTCCCATGGCCAAAATTTCCATCATGAACTCCCTTTCCCATTTTTTCATCAAATTACACCAAATAATCACTAAATATTTCAATTAAAGAATTATTCTATCAACATTACTATGCTAACTACACAAAAATCCATGAAAAGAGAAAATAATTAAAGGAAGAAAGGAAAAGTTAGGCAAAGGTTTATGATCATTTTCATAGTGGTAATTTGTTCTTAACCTAAGTATATTAATTGATTTAATTAAGGTAATTAAGTGATAGTTTATAAGTATATAATGAAATTATATGATTAATGTTACTTTTAATGGATTTTTCATAAGGAAATTCATTTATGGAGTTAATGGAAATAGAGGGATGATGATGATGAAATGGTGTTAATTAAGAGGAAATAGTGGATTGATGAATTTAAATACATGAGGTATGTGTATTCTAAACTATGGTTTACATGTGTTTATGATATATACATGAAACATGGTGGAATAATGTTGTTTGGATTAATGAATCATATGGATGGAAAAATTATGAGATTAATGTTAGGATATTTAAAAGTATGGAAAAAAAAGGAAAAAGAGAAGTGGAATTTAATTGGCATGAATTTGCATTAACTATGGAATTTTTAAGAATTTTGTGTATAATGAATATTGTTAGCTTGGTTTGAAAAATTAAATATAGTAAGATTTAGAGTTTGAAAGGATAATTAGGACTTGAGGAAATTATATTGGAGTGGATAAAATATTGAAATAGGATAATTAAGACAAGAGAGTAAATATGGCTAAAATTGATATTAAGTAAAATTAGTTATTTTATATTAATTAAATGAAATTAAATTATAATGGTGAATAAAGAATTTGATGTAGGGAAATAAATAATTGAAATAAATATCTAAGACTTAGATATATGAGCATTTGAAATGTATATAAATATATTTAAGCTACCATGCTAAATATATATAAACTATAATTAAAAAGAGAAATAAATTAATTATAATAAAATAAGTAAGTTTATGTGAATAATAGGTATATAAATAATTATAAGTGACTAATTGATTATGCAAAAGTGTAAGAAAGAATTTATAATACAAGAAGATCAAAGAATAAGGAATTAAAGGAGTTCATTAAATAGAAATAGAATTGAATCCATCATACATACATAATTAAAGAATTATAACTTCAAGTAAAAGATAAGTGAAATTATGAAGAATGGGGACATATAGGATTTAAATACGATTTAGCCAAATTATGATAAATGTATAGAGATATAATATATGCTTAAGCATCATTATAAATCAATTGATTTGTACTCAATCAAACAGAGATGATGATAACTTATAAAATTAATTATATGACATAATTAACTTATGTCAATTATTTTAAATGAGGTAAGTATAACTAATTAAAATGAGAATAGTAGAAAATATTCTTGATGCCTAAGAAAGAGAAAAAATACAATGTCAAAAATAAAAATTAATTTGAATTTGAATCCAAAAAAAAGTAGATGAATGATCTTTTAACATGAAGTTAAAGGAAATAAATTTTATAAGAGAGAGAGGATAAATGGTTTAATAAGATAAAGTATATAATTATTATAAATTCTAATTCTTAATTAATGACAACAAAACATAAAAATATTGATTATATTATAAATAATTAAAGACTATAAAATAAATATTTATTTAAGTATAAAGGATAAATGAACATTTATAAAAATAAGTAATTAAGAAATTAAGCACATTAAGAATACATTAAGAGTTTATATTGAAATGTTGAGTATTCGATAAATAACATTAATCTTATAAAAGATAATAAATAAAGGTTAATCGAAGGATACTCCTACTCATGAAAGATGAATGATGAGACACGATGATAAGGGACATTAAGAATAATAAGAATACAATAGGAAATTGATATAAAAGGGATATTTATGATGAACTTGAAAGATTATAGCATGAGTATAAATATAAAGTATAAAATGTTATGATTATGAAATAATATGTTGGGATTAAATTAAATGTAATGGAAATCTTAGAAAATAATGAAATTAAGATAGATACTAGTCTATATTAGTTAGATAACCTACTAGATAGGTTAACCGGTCAACTAGGGAGTTAACAGCTATTAGGGGCTTTAGTTACTATAGGCCATTGCCTATTTGTATGATATGGTAGGTGCAGTCACTGAGGTTTTATTAGTGAACCTTGTACACCTAGGTATTAGGAGGTCCATATAGGTTGATCCCTACTACCCACTTTACCTATGGATATTGGGAGGTCCCACAGGGCAAATCCTTGCTATCTACTTGAGGCGAGATGCTAATTGGGATATTGGGTGGTCCTATAGGGCTAATCCCTACTATCTCTATAGATATTGGGAGGGCCATTAGAATTGATCACTGTCATCTGCCACTTTGATATTAAGGGGTTCTTATGAGCTGATCTCTACTATCAGATGAATGGTGTGTATAGAAGTTGAGGTAAAAAATGTAGATGGATCCCAATATCCAGTGTTGAGAGTATGTCTACCAAATATTGGCTGAACAAAGAATAATAAGATGAAAATGACTAATATGCCATTAAAGATATTAAAATATTTAAATTTGGGAAATGAGAAGAAAAGAAAGAGAAATGAAATAAAGTAAGAGATGAATTGAAATAATGGATAAAATGAACTAATTAGGTACTAGCAAAAAAATTATTGATACGTAAATACCACTTAGTACATACCAAGATAAAGAATTTGACATAAGTTTATTGAGAAATATATCTATGAATGAACTTAATTGATTACAGATACGTATAAGTTAGTTAAAGATAAAATGATAAGTCAAAAATAGTGAAGAAAGAGGAATAAATAGTGGCTGCAAGAATGTATTAAGGAATGATGTGAGTGTATTCTTAGAGAATATTGTAAAGTAAGACACAATGAAAATATGTTAAATTATCACTAGGCCCATAGTTAGAAATGAGCATAAGAGACAATAACACCTGACCACTACTTTGTATAAAGATAAATTAGGGTGAGACAACAAAATTATGAACAAAATAAATATAGGAGTGTTACAGGTAAAAGATTTAAAAATATATAGGTGAATAAAGAAATAGTTAGAGTAAGTTGATACTAATGGCTACTATTTACTACAATTCAAAAATTTAATATCTGTATTTTTGGAATACACCACTGAGCAATTATGCTCAATGTATTGGCTTCTTTGCTAATGCATAGGATATCAGTTAAGGTGAGTGGAGTGGTGGATTGAGTCTCTACATTAGCTAAAGCAGCTTATAAAAGCCACTTGTAAGATAAGTCTATCACAAGCATTGTTTACATGTTGAATGTCTAATGATTGTTATTTTTAGGATTTTACATGTATGATAGTGTAACAAGACAATTAGATATATATTCCTAGACATAAATAGATGGACATAGGCCTTTATTGTAATAAGTCCAATTGAGTCTAGAACTGAATAATATATTAGCTAATTATTAAATATAATAACATTTCTTATCAAGTTAAATGAGTTATGGGTGAGAGTAGTATTAAGATGGGTGATCTGTTGGGAAGTGGCATCTCTTACCTGGACCAAAATGGATAGGGGTAGGAGGTGTTACATTTTCAGTATAGCTTTTCACCCACAAAATAATAAACAGTCTAAATAGGTTATATAGATACTGAAGGATATTCTATAGAGTTATGACATTGAGTTTATAGGAAGCTAGGATCAGTACTTGCCTGAGGATGAGTTCGCTTACAATAACAATCATCAAGCCAGTTTAGGTATGGCTCCTTGTGAGGTATTATACAATAAGAAATGCAGAACTTTAATCTATTGGAGTGAGGTAGGTGAGAATAAACTCATTGGACTTGAGTTAAATAGAGATGCTAAAAAGAAGGTCAGAATTATGAGATAGAGATTAGAAGTTGCCATAGACTAGTAGAAAGCATATGCTAAGCTAAAAAGGATGGACATTGAGTATGAAGTCAGTGAGAAAGTATACCTTAAAGTGTTAGCATGGAAAAATATGCTCTTATTTGGTAAAAAGGGCAAGTTAAGTCGAAGATTCATTGGTCTATATGTGATTACAAAATGTGTGGGACCAATATCATGTCAGTTAGCCCTACCATAAGAACTATAATAGATTTATGATGTGTTCTATGTATCTATGTTGAGATGATATAGATCTAACTCTTTTCATGTGATACCTATTGAAGAAACTTAGGTATAGCTAGACTTGACTTATGGAGAAGAACAAGTGCAGATATTGGCAAAAGAAGTCAATGAGATAAGGAACGAATTGGTACCATTTGTGAAAGTGTTATGAAAGCACCACAAGACTGAATAAGCCACCTAGGATAGTAAAGAATAGATGAAAGCTCAGTTTCCTTACTTATTTTAACTAGGTAAATTTTGAGGATGAAATTTCATAAGAGGGGAAAGATTGTAATGACTGAGAATCCTACTTATAATAATAGTACTTCTCTAGGCATGAATAGTGTTTTTCTAGTGATTAGAACACACTGAGGTGGCTGAAGGGGAGTATAAGTCATAAAATAGAGATGGGTAAAATAATTATTAAAATGAACTAATTAGCCCTTGCCATTGAACCAATAAAAATTTTCATGTTGAGAACTAGTGAATAGTGACTTAAGTTTGCATCGAGTTGAAAAATGTCGGGATGTGCCCAGATTGACCCAAAAAAACATGATTTAAAGATTAAAAGTTCCAATGAGTCTAATGGTGCTGAAATCAAAATTTTTTTAGGTCAATTAGTATTTTATTTGAATTTTTTAAAATGCGAGTGGATAGTTCATAGAGTTTCCCATGGCTTAAAAGTCCCTTAATTCAGAATTTTTGTAATTTTTGGCACTAAAATAATATTATTGGAAGCCTTGAACATTTAATTTGCATTTTTAAAGCTTAAAACTTAAATAGAATTAATTTGGACCATTGGATCACCACATGGTTAAATTGTGGCTATCCGTGCACATAATATAAAAGGTGGTATTGTGAGATTTCTCACATGTGTGAGAGTTGTCTTCCTTCCCTCTCCCCCTCCTTTTGGCTAATACCATTGCCACTACCTCCCTTTTCTTTTTTTTTTCTCATTATACCCCTATATCTAAGCTAACTTCACAAATTAACCCATTAAATCTTGCCTTTAAAAATCCTATATCATGATTCTAGTGAGAAAGGGCTAAGGGAAATCCTAATTTTGAGGAATTTACTCATTAGTGAATAGTGCTCATTTTGTGTGTAAGTGGTTTTCTTTAAACTTTAATATTTTTATTTAGTAGTATTTAAGGTGCAAATGATAGATTTGTAATTAGATTTTAGTTTGAATAAATGTAGAATTTTCTAAGTGTAAAACCTATTATGTTTGTAGCTTAAGAGAGGGCATTGGCGAAAGGAGAAAAAGACAAGGCTAGAAAGGTGTAATTAGAGTGCTCTAGAGTCTACTATAAGTGAATTTTATGAAGAATGTATTGTATGTTATGAAGGTGCATATTCAAGTATAGGTATGTGTATGTGTGTATAGAAATGGTGAAAAATGTGTGTGTGTGCAAGTTGTATGTATGAGATAAGTGAATGAATATAAACATGAAAGCATTAAGAATGAATGGAAAAATAATATGTATATGTGTGAATGTGGGATGGTAGAATGGCATGGCCTTGGTCTGCATATATGTGCATGTGTAATTAGGTGCATTTGATATGCAATTGATGTGAATATTTCATAGTAAGCATAGTCAGTATAACAAAGTGAGATGAATTTAAGTGTATATGCATTTAAGTATCATGATTGAATGATGTAAATTGAAATTCCATAATGTGTGCATATGAACTAAAGTGAGGTTAAAGCTTAAATAAGCTTAAATATGGGAGGTAATTGTAAATAGGACAAGGAATTGATAATAACTAGACTATATGTACATGTTGAGAGCATAATGGCATAGTGAGTTACGGGAACATCTAACATGGAACTATGGTAATGTGTGTAAAACTTATCATTGGGACCTATGGCATGATAATTGCATGAAGGAAATGATAAAACAAAACATCAACGGTACATGTTTTGACACACTAAAGTAATGGCTATACAAAATATGCATAAGTAACTCATGTATAGTACTATGAATGTTAAGATATAGAATAGAAATGAGAAGATAATTGAATTAAATAAATAATGAATGATAATTGAGACTAGCACATATTAGCTAAACCACCTATTCGATAGGTTGATCAGTCAACTAGGGATTTTATCACTACTAGTGGCTTTGGTCCTTGAGGATCAATGCCTCAATATATTGTATGGCAAGTGTAGCCACTAAGGTTTTAGATGTGAACCCTATACACTTTGGATATTGGGAGGTTCATTTGAGTTTATCTCTACTATCCACTTATCTCTATATATTGGGAGGTGTATTAAGGCTAAACCCTATTATCTCAATGTTAGGAGGTCCAAAAGGACTATCTCTGCCATTTTGGTATAGGAAGGCTTTTGAGAACTAATCCCTACTATCAGATAGTTTATGGTAGGTGTATTTTCTATGGTCCATAATGTGAGCCACTACATGCATTAGATCCCATTATCTAGTGTTAAAAGTGTTAACTTTCGAGTATGGACCTTAAAAGTAAAATGAACAAAATAACTTATTTTTTTTATCATGAGTTCTATATTGTGTTGTGAATGGCAATAAATAATGAACGAATAAATTGAGTTAGGTTAATTATGATCCTTATGTAATAAACTAGACACAATGTGGCATGAATAAACTAGGCAAGTAAATAGTAAGCTAAGGTAATGGTAATACCATTATGAGTGAGTTACATACTTGCATAATGGATAATGCATGCGAATTTGATACAATGCATTTTTCATTAAATTCACCACTTAGTGTATACTCAGCGTGTCAGTTTCCCGATACATAGGTAAGAGATAGTAGACTTACAATCTAGCCTCAACAAGTAGTGTAGTAGCTAATGTCCTTTTTATGTATAGTTTTATTTCCTTTTTGTATTTAATATTTGTAATGGCACTCATGTATATAAAGGGTCTAGGTTTAGTTATGTAAACCTATTAACTAATTGTTTGTAAATATTAAAATAAGTTATAGTGTGGACATAAATTGAATGGATGATTTAGATACTGTGTGCTTGAATATGACAATATGATGATTGTGTGATGATAATGAGAAGAGTATACTCAAGGACCAATAGGGTCTAATGTGATGAGTTGTGACTGAGAACTATTGTAGAAGCATTCTTTTATAGGTTTAAAATTTTTGGTTTTTCACTTGGACAATCATTATGTTGCTGGATTATTGCTGAAATAAGATTCGTTACTGATCCATTAAATTAAACTATAATACATAGTAACAAGAGTTAATGAATATAAGCAAGAAAGGGTTTTAAGAAGATAATGAGATGATTACATGATATCTCTTATTCAGGTTCGGTGTTGGATCAAGTAAGTGGTGTCGCATTAGGGGGTATTAGAGTGGGTTTAGGCATTAGTAATTGTAGGATACATGAGTGCCACATGATTAAGGCTCTATGTCAAGTAAAGCCATCCTACTTGAGAGTGATATTTTTTTCTTTTGTAGTTAATGAAGATGACTAAGCACACCTCACTAGGAAAAAGGGGAAGAGATGGCCAATCATACACTGATAATTGTACATAAACCTACAAGCTCAATAAGCCTAATGCTAAGCAATACATCATGTTCGGCATAAACACAATCACCACTGGTGCTTTTACAGCATATAATTGACTTCTTGAGATAGATCATCATTGTAGTTGCTCCACCACCACTACCACTAGCCCTAATACAACCTTCTTAGCCCACGGCACTATAAAAGACATATCTAGAAAGGGTTCAAAAGATAAGGGCACTAGACTTTGTAGTAACAATAGAAGATGATACAACTAAGGCTGAGTACTAGCGTGAGTGCATAATTGAATTTTTTAGTAGTTGTAATACACCTTAGAGGAGAACCTAATATATGCCACTCTATCTTATTTGAGAAAGCATTCCACTAATAGGAAACCATAACAAAATTGAAAAAGCCATAATAGAAGTGACTTGGGACTTTTTCCTCTAAGAGTTTAAAAAGATATATATTTTAGAGACATACTTGGATAAAAAGAGGTATGAATTCATGAACCTCAAATACAGATGGAGGCCCATATCCGAGTATGAGAAGGATTTTACTTAACTGAGCAGATATGCAGAGGAGTTCATTCTTACTAAAAAGGAGCAATGTAAGAGATTTGAAAAAGTCCTCAACATAGAGATTAGGATGCAAATAGCCACATCAAAGATCATAGAATTTGCCTTTTTGGTTTCAGTAACATATTCTATGGATGAGATATTGAAGGAAAGAAAATAATGCTTTTAGAAAGATAGACCTTGTACCTCGGGGTAAGCTAGATTAACTCTAGATATAGATAAGTGGTAGAAGGGAAACTAAGCCCTACAATAATCCTAAAAGTAGAGTTAGACATAGAAAATAAGGTAGGGATCTTAGTCCAAGCTTAGGCCATAGTAGTAGGCCACTAGTGTGCCCATGTCCATAGCCAAGAGTGCACCACCAATGTGCTAGACTTTTAGCAGAAGACATTAAAGTGTTTGCTAGCCTATTAGGTAAGGAGAAAGTTTTATATATGGGTCCCAAAAGCATTACCAAAGTGCTTACCCTAAGAAGCAAGCTAATGCCACTTAATTCCAAGCTTTTTCACTAGCACTTAGCAAAGGATAAAAGGACAACAAAAATGATAAAGCTAGTACAAGCTAGAGGTCGAGATCAAAGGCTCGAGCACTTGTATAGAAATATGCCATTCGAGCCAAAGAGGAAGCTAAGGCACCTGATGTTATTATAACTATATATTTTTATTTGATCTATATATTTTGGCATTAATAAACTTAGGAACCACTCATTCATGCATCTACACTACATAAGCACAGGATAAGGGTTTAGAACCTGAACCTATAGATATAGATACCATGGTTAAAAATCCAATTAGTGGTTCAAGATCATGTATTTTTGATAGACCTCATTGAGCTTCCATTTAATGAGTTTGATATCATCCTAGGCATGGATTGGCTATCTAAACACCAAGTTATAGTAGATTGTAAATAAAAAATGCTTACCCTTAAAGCAGCTGATGGGAATGAGGTGATAATGGTTGGTGAAAGAAACTCTTTGCCTATTGTCATTTTAATAGTTACAGCGAGGCAATTGTTTTGAAAAGGGTGTAAAGCATACTTAGGCCACGTAGTTAACACTAATAGGGTAGAATTAAGCTAGCTTACATTATTGACACCAATAGGGCAAAATTAAGCCTCGACTAGATATTAGTAGTATCAAAGTTCCTAGATGTATTTCTAAATGAGCTACCAGAACTACAACCAAAACATGAGGTTGATTTTGAAATTGAAGTGTACCCTAACATTGTGCATGTTTCTATCTCCCTATATCGCATGCCACCTGTAGAATTGAAAGAACTAAAGGTGTTATTGCAAGAATTATTAGGTAAAGGCTTTATTAGACTAAGTATTTCACTATATAGAGCATCAATACTATTTGTGAAGAAAAGGGATTGATCACTATCATTATGCATTGATTACAATATATGAACAAGGTGACTATCAAAAACAAATATCCATTGCTAAGGATTAATGATCTCTTTGGTTAATTGAGAGGTGCTAGTGCATTTTACAAAATTAACATAAGGTTAAGGTATCACCAGCCGAGAATTAAATAGTCTAATGTCACAAAGATAGCTTTTCATACTATATATAGACATTATGAATTCTTAGTGATGCCACATGGGCTTACTAATACCCCTACAATCTTAAAGAACATGATGAATAGAATTTTCAAGCCAAATTTTGACCAGTTTGTTGTTTTTATTTGTGACATCCTAGTATACTCTAAGACCAAGGAAGATCATGCACAACACTTGAGACTAGCTTTATAGACCCTGAAGGAGAAATAGTTGTATGCCAAGTTGGGTAAGTGTGCATTCTGGTTGAATAAAATAGCCTTCCTAAGCTATATTACCTCAACTGAGGGCATTGAAGTAGACCCAAGCAAGGTTACAATAGTGCTAGAGTGGAAGCCTCCTAAAAATGTGATCGAGATTCAAAGCTTCCTAACATTGGCTAGTCATTAATAGAGATTTTTGGAAGCCTTTTATATGATTGTAGCTCCAATGACACAACTGTTATGGAAAGTTATGAAATTTATATGGTATGATAAATGCCAGGCAAGCTTTAATAAGCTAAAAGCTATGCTAACTAAAACTCCCATCCTTACACAGCCCAAGTCGAGGAAGGATTTTGCGATCTATAATAATGCCATAAATAATGGGCCTGGATATGTGTTGATGCAAGATAGAAAGGTGGTAGCATATGCCTCGAGGCAATTGAAACCACATGGATGAAATTGGCTGTCACATGACTTACAACTAGCTACCATTATTTTTGCCTTAAAGGTACAAAGACACAACCTATATTGCAAAAAGTGCTACATTTACAATGGTCACAAGAGTTTGAAATACCTCCCCACATAGAAAGAGATGAATTTGAGAAAGCAAAGATGGATGGAATTGATAATGGATTATGATTGTCTGACTAGCTACCATCAAAAATAGGTTAATGTGGCAGCTGATGCTTTGAGCTAGAAGTTCATAGCGACTATGAAAACCATGAATGCTAGATTTAGGTACATTGGGCATGATTTAATTTTAGCTGAGTTATGAGTGAAACTTGATTTGATACAGCAAGTAAAAGAGGCATAGACTTGAGACAACCACCTTATACCAATAATGATTTAGGTCAAATAGGGGAAGACCATAGTGTTTGTATCAATATAGATGGCTTTTTATATCACCATGACAGGCTATGTGGACCTAAAGTAGGAGGAATTAAGACATAGATTCTATAAGAGGCATATGATGCCTTTTATGCCATGTATTTTGGGAACATAATGATGTACCTTGACTTGAAACCATACTATTGATGGCCAAGAATAAAGTAAGATATGGCTAAATATGTTGCTCGATGCCTTACATACCAATAATTGTATGCTGAGCATTAGGTTCCTTTTAGATTGCTTCATACCATAACAATTCCATAATTAAAGTGGAAAAAGCTACTACAAACTTTGCGATAGGTCTGCCTATGACCAAAAGTAAATGTGATGTTGTATGGGTAATTATGGACAAACTAACTAAGATAACACACTTTATTCTAATTAAGATGCATTATTCTTTAGAGAAGTTGGCACAGTTATATATAGATGAAATTGTGAGGGTGCATGGTGTGCCACCTACTATTATATCTAATTGAGACCATAGATTTACCTCTAGATTTTAGAGGAGACTACAAGATACTTTAGGTACCTGCCTCACCTTTAGTATAACTTTCACCCATAAATCAAAGGATGGCCTAAATGAGTCATATGGTTACTATAAGGTATGTACATAGTTGTGCCATAGAGTTTAAGGGAAGCTGGGATCAGTACTTGCCTTTGGCTGAGTTCACTCACAATAACTGCCATCAAGCAAGTTTAACCATGGCTCCTTATGAGGCATTGTATGATAGGAAATACGAAATTCCACTATGTTGGAGCAAGGTAGGTGAGAATAAACTCATGGGACTCGACATGATCAGAGATGTTAAAGAGAAGGTTGAAATTATCATAGAGAGATTAAAAGCTACCACAAATCAACATAAAGCATATGACGGCCTAAAATAGAAGGACATTGAGTATAAGGTCAGGGAGAAAGTATTCCTCAAGGTGTTGCCATGGAAAAAGATACTTTGATTTGTTAAAAGGGGCAAGTTAAGCCTAAGACTAATTAGTGTATATAAGATTATAGAATGTGTGCGATCGGTAGCATATTAGTTAGCCCTACCACTAGAATTACAATACATTTATGATATGTTCAATGTTTCTATGCTGAGATAATATAGATCTAACCCTTCTCACGTGATACCCATAAATGAAATTCAGGTATAACCAAACTTGACTTATAAAGAAGAACCAGTGTAGATATTGGTAAGACAAGTCAATGAGGTAAGGAAAAAATTAGTACCATTAGTGAAAGTGCTATGCAAGTACCACAAGACTGAAGAAGCCACTTGAGAAAGTGAACAATAGATGAAAGCTCAGTATCCTCACTTGTTTTCACCATGTAAATTTTTAGAATGAAATTTCATAAGAGGGGAAGGATTGTATTACCTAAGAATCCCTTATACATGAATAGTACTTTTTTGAGGTATGAATAATGTTTTTTAAGTGATCAAAACACATTAAGGTGGCCGAGGGGAAGTACTGGTCATAAAATTGAAATGGATAAAATAATGATGAAAATGAAGTAATTAGCACTAGCCACTAAACTAATAAAATTTTTCATGTCGAGAACTAGTGAAAAGTGACTTAAGTTTGCATCAAATTGAAAAATGTTAGGATGTGCTCAGAAATAGCATGACCTGAAGGTTAAAATTACAATGAGTATAATGGTGGTGAAATAAAAAAAAAATTTTTTAGGTCAATTAGTCTTTTATTTGAATTTATTAAACACAAAAATGAATAGTTAATTGAGTTTCCCTTGGCATTTAGACCTAAGATTTTAGGGTCCCTTAATTGAGAATTTCTGTAAATTTTGGCATTGAAAGAATAATTTTAGAGGATTTAAACATTTAATTTGCATTTTGAAGCTTAAAACTTAAACATAATTAATTTGGACTGTTGGATTGCCACGTGGCTTGATTGTGGCTATCCATGCACATAATATAAAAGGCAGCATGTGTGAGATTTCTCACATATGTGAGAGTTGTCTTCCTACTATCTCCCTTGCCTTTTGGTCGATGCCATTTCCACCATTTCCCTTTTCTTTTTTTTTTCCTTCATTTAACCCTTAAATCTAAGCCAACTTCATAAATTAACCAACTAAATCTTGCCTCTATAACTCCTAGATTATGATTTTAGTGAGAAGAGCTAGAGGAAGCCTAATTTTGAGGAATTGACTCCTAAATGAATAGTGCCTATTTTGTGTGTAAGTGGTTTTCTTCAAGCATTTATATTTTTATTTGGTATTATTTGAGGTGTAGATGATATATAAGTAATAAGATTTTAGTTTAGATATATGGAGAATTTTCTATGAATTTTTTAAGTGTAAAACCTATTATGTTTGTAGCTTAAGAGAAAGAATTGGTGGAGAAAGAAAGAGACAAGGCTTGAGTGGCATAATTAGAGTGCTACGGAGTCTACTGTACGTGAATTTATTAAAGAATGTGTTGTATGTTGTTTAGCTGCATATTTCAAGTATAAGTTTATGTGTATGGAAATGGTGAAAAATATATATGTATGTGTGTATATGTAATTGTGTATGGTAATTTTATCTATAAGATAAAGGAATGAACATAAACATGAAAGCATAAAGAATAAATGGAAAAATAATGTCTATGTGTGTGAATATGGGAGGGTCGAATGGTATGGCCTTAGTGTGCATGTGTAATGTCATGCTTTGTGATATGCAAATGAAGTGAGCATTTCATGGTAAGCATAGTTAGTATGAGAAACTGGGATGAATTTAAGTGTATGTGCATTTAAGTATTAAGATTGAATGATGTAAATTGAAAATCTAAAATGTGTGCATAAAACATAAAGTGAGGTTAAACTTGAATAAGCTTAAATATGGGATGTAATTATAAATGGCATAAGGAACTGATAATAACTAAAGTATATATACATGTTGAAAGCATAATGGCATGGTGAGGTATGGGAACATCTAACACTGAACTGTGGTAATGTTTGTGAAACCTATCATTGGGATTTATTTGTGTTAATTGCATAAAGGAAATGATAAAAAAAACATTGATGGAACATGTTTTGACATGCTAAAGTAATGGCTAAGTAAAATGTGCATAGGTAACTTGTCTATCATAATATGAATGGTAAGATGTAGAATGGAAACGAAAAGATGATTAAATTAAATAAAAAATAAATGATAACTAAGACTGGCTATATTTGCTAAACCATGTACTCGATAGATTGATTGGTCAACTAGGGAGTTAACAATTGCTAGGGGCTTTGTTCCTTAAAGATTAATGCTTAACAATATTTAGGGCTAGTGTAACCACCGAGGTTCTTGATGTGAACCTTGCACACTTTAGATATTGGGAGTTCTATTATGGCTGATCCTTGCTATCCATATACCTTTAGATATTGGGATGTCCATTAGGTATGATCCTTACTATCTCAATGATGGGAGGTCTAAAGGGACTATCTCTATCATTTTGATATTAAGAGGTTCTTAAGAATTGATACCTACTATCATATGGATTATGGTAAGTGCAACTACTAAGGTCCATAAAGTTAGCCACTGCATGTATTGGATCCTATTATCCAATGCTAAAAGCATTGTTTTATGAGTATGGGCTTTAAAAGTAAAATGAATAAAATGGTTTAATGTTTTATTTTGAGTTATTTAGTGTGATGTGAATGTCAATAAATAATGAATGAATAAATTAAGTTAGCTTAATTATGGCCCCTCATGTAATAAACTAGACACAATATGGCATGTAACTAGTAAGCTAAAGTATTGGTGAGACCATTATGTTTGAGTTTCATACTTATATAATGCATAATGCATGAGAATTCAATACAATGCATGTTTTGTTAAATTAACCAGTAAGTGTATACTCAAAGTGTAAGTTTCTCGATTTGTAGGTAAGAGTTAGTAGACTTGGAATCCAGCCTCAGGAAGTAATGCAGCAACTATTCTCCCTTTTTTTAGTATAATTTTGGTTCCTTTTTCTATTTAATATTATGTAAAGGCACTCATGTATATAAGGGGTTTAGGTCTAATTATGTAAACCTATTATATAATAGTTTGTAACTATTAAAACATGTTATAGTGTGGATGTAAAGTGAATGCATGATTTACATACTATGTGATTGAATATGAGATAGTGATGATTGTGTGATGATGATAAGATGAGTATACTGAGGGACCAAGAGGGTCTAATGTGTTGAGTTATGACTGAGAACTGTGACAGAAGCGTTCTTTTGAAGGTTTAAAATTTTTGGTTTTTCACTTGGACCACTATTATTGTGACACTTGTAGTGCTCTGTAATTAATAAATGGATTAACAAGCCAATTAATTCCAATTTATGGGAATTGGATAATGATAAGGAATGATTAGTGAGATTAAGTTAAGTAATTTACTAAATTACAAGTAAGCATAAAGATAAAATAATGGATATTAGTAAATGATAATAATTATAGTATGTATGTATAAAATATGGGAATAAAAATTTGTTTACTTACATAAGTCAATTTTCATAAAAATTGACTCTACAGATTTAATAAATTTGTTCGAATTTGTAGCCAATAGAGGAATAAAAAAGAAGAAAAAGGACAAAAAAATAAGAAAAAAAGGGATGAGAAGAGACTAACTTAATATGTTAATTGGCTCTATTTAGGAGCTTCATTCAATAGTGAGAAATAAAAAGGAATGTAGTAGATATTTTCTACTATAAGAGGGGTAACAAAGAGTGCCATAGTGTAGAATCTTGCTAGAACCATCTACTAATAGTGGTGGTAATGGTGTCAAGTACTATGAGCTACCACCATAGCAGATGGTGCTAGGTATTAGATGAAAAAGCGACATAATTCGACAAAAATATACTTAAAGCAGTTGAAAATGGTAATGCTAAAAGGTAAGACCTACCTTAACCTCTTCTATAATAGGGGGTATGAGAATAACTGAGTTGATTACAAAAAAAAAATAGGGAGCTAATCAATCCGACTACTGTAGATAATAGCATAATTACGAGTGCACAATCTCACCGCTATTACAATTACTATGTGTAGGCAGCAAAGGCTGCTTGATACGTGTACACTTTTTTGCAAATTTATTAGTGACTTGCAGTAATAATGGTAAATTGCTTAGTTAAGTAGATGACATTTGAACCTATAATGGCAAAAATCTTGCTATTGTAATCTAGAATTGTAGCTATAGAGGACGAAAAGTTGGTGCTACAATGTACCAAGCAATTGCAATAGCTGCTCCACATAGATAATGGGGAATTATAGCAATCATAGTGGAGGAAGCTACTTTAGTTGCTTCATGTAGGCAGTAGGCATAATGGTAAGCACTCTGGACATATTGATTATCATGGGTGTGTAAAATATAATGGTAATAGGGGAAAACTATTGCTACATAGTAATACAGCTATTGCAACTGTTGGGTTAAGCAACAAGTTTGGCAACAGGCAAAGCAATTGTAGCAACTGCTATATTAAAGTAAGGAGAGGGAAAAGTAAAGCCATATGATAGAAAGCAGTGATGGATAGTAAGTGTAGAATATGAGCAGTAATGGTATACTCATGATTACCATAGTATATAAGGGAAATAAGTGAAAGGATATAAACAGTTTTGTTGTGAGTAGTTTTAGCAAAATTATTAGTCTATATCAGTTTGATTAATATAACCCTTGAACGAATACTTTATTTGTATAACTAAGAAAAGAAAAGGAAGCAAATCTAGCCTACGATAAAAGGAAAGAAAAAGAAGGGAGCTACGACAAGGCACATACCAAAGAATTTCTATTTATGTACTCCCCTTTATCTTCAAATCTTACAAATAATTGTACTAAATCTCTTAAAGCTATTTAATTATAGTTCACATAATAAGTTGTTTGACATGATTAATGTGTTTTATTGATTGGTTTAATTTATATACTTATAATACAGTGTGAGGTATGTGGGTGTTTTAAATACTCACCCATAACAACATGTTCATGATTATTTTAGAGTACATACATTCGGTACAATAGTAAGGATGTCTTTATATATAAGTATCCAAGCATAAGTAGTATGTTGTAGTTACAAGTAGATCAAAAAGAACAATGTTTTCTGTATTAATTATGATGCATACACAAATTTATATAGTACTCAAAGTGACATATTAGTTACCTATAAGCATATGAGTCACACGTATAAGAAACATATTGAGTTCGCACGTATAAGTAACATATTGAGTTAGCAATAGGAGCATGTGCATCATGTTAGTTAGACACTAGCTTGATATATATATATATATATATATATATATATATATATATAGGTCTTTCACATTTTAGCAACCGGTATTAATTAGTAAAATTAAATCATGCATTAGACAAATTGGCTATTATGTAGGCCCTGCTAAGCAGAACCACATTAGAAGTAAAGTATAAGAAAAAGATAATATATCAAGAACTCAATACGAAGAAATGAGAATAGATTATTTTGAGGTTATGAAAACTCATTAGATACGAGTCATACATACTACAACATACATAATGCAACTAGGTTAAAATGGTGTGGTGAAGAAACATAAACTAGCAAGTGAGAACAGCTTAATAGTAATAGGACTAAGGCACAATACAATAGTTTTTAACAAGTTTATTCAACTAAGCTAGCTAAGGTAAGTGTAGGCCTTAATGTCAATTATATGTTATAGATTTAAGCAATGTACATTTCATACACTATGTCAATCATACTTGTATAGTTCACACTGAAGCATGTGTAGTAGGTTCTATTAGTTAAATAAGGTTGATGCATCATGATACATGAACACTAGTATACAGTGTAAATCAATTATGCTCTGGGAACATGAATGCACTAGACAAGTTAAAACCATGCAACCTATAAATTTGGTTTTTAGATGTTAAGGCATTAGCTTAGTTTCAAGATATGTGGATTTTGTGGAATAAATCATTTAAGGATATTTAGTTGCACTTAAATTTAGTTAAATTGGTTTAAAATAACAAAGGTGATTTATAGACTAATTTATTCCCTATACTCACAATATATTATCATTTTTGAACATTTATATATGAGCAACATGCTTGTGTTCATTTCAAGATTCATATTTTAGAAAATTCTAATGATTGTGCGAATACACTTAAACACTTGTGTAAGAGTAGCATGTTATGCTCAAGGTCATAAACCATGCATCATGTAATTTATATGCTTTATTAAAATGTATTATATAGTTGAAGTTAGCATTGTGAATGTGTTAGTTATACTAGTGGTATACCTATTAAGTTCATTATCAGATAATAGAGAACAAATATAAGCATACCATGGAAGTAAAAGAGTAGATATAGGGATTGTACCAGAAGTTCAATGATAAAAACATACAGGTGAAATCATATGAATTACAAAGCCATCTCATCTAAGAATTTACATTAGAAGTAAAAATTAATACTATCAGTTATAGTAATAACAACGTATTAGACACAATAGGTTAAGTCACTATGGGTAAATAGCCTTGAAAGAATAGAAACACCATTCATGTCTTGTAATGTTGTTTATTTTAGAAGATTTAAGTTTAAAAATAAGTGCTTAAGGTAAACCTTATGGAAACTAGGTTTGAGTAGATTTGGAATGCCAAAAAGGGATTTATGCAAATCTGTAATAGCTTACAACTCAGTACCAATGCCACAAGAGCTATTTATAGTTACTATGGCTGAGGCCACAAATGTTTATCAGTGTATAGATATTTATCAACTTAGAGTTATCAGGTTATCAGCTCATTTACCTTTCCTCAATGGTATGCTAAGAGTGTATTACCTATGGCTCTAAGACAAGTTAAAAAGATTAATTTTAAAATAAAAGTAGACATATTTAACTTATCACACATAATAGCTCATAAAGAGATTGATGCATTATAGCTCACATAAACACTTTTAACTAGTAAATAGGACAATGTCATAATTGCATGTAGTTACAGCTAAATAACATAGCGGTGTATTCACATTAGAGCCTATCAATTTAACATAGGTAAATTTATAGGTAAGTAAGCATTCATCCTAGTTAAATTATATATATTTAGCCTTGGTCACGGTAAGCTGGCATACACCCATAGTTACTTCATGTTTATTAAGAGGTAAGAATTGTATGCCACAGGAGGATCGAGTCCATATGCATTTATGTGGTCCATACTAGATCCCCTTATTACTTATACATATATTATCCTAATCTTTCCCCCTATGTATGATATTACAAGATGTGGACATACTGGATTACCATTGAGCATACTTACTTAATACAGTGGTTTTGCCTCATGTAGGTTATAAGAACCTAATGATACCAAGTGTTTGGGGGCATACAGTTCATCGCCAGTGGAGAAAGCAAGCATTAACTCTCAAGCAATAAGGACCCTTTTGTTGTACATATTTCTTTTTTTTTTCAATTTCATTTTAGTGTGTGTAAATGGCATGTATAGATAGTATTATGGAAGGATGTATTCTGCTATAATTTTTTTATGTATATATAATATAGTTAAGTGGTGTATATAAGGTATCTGAATGTCTTATTAACTTTGATGTACTGAACTATAAGTGATGTGTACATATATATATGTGTGATATGAAT
Organism: Hura crepitans; assembly: GCA_948208565.1. NCBI lineage: Eukaryota > Viridiplantae > Streptophyta > Magnoliopsida > Malpighiales > Euphorbiaceae > Hura > Hura crepitans. Next base: position 5,221 of record CANXYI011248268.1, on the reverse strand, counting down.
AAGATCGAGTAAGATATAAGCTAGTAGGCTATATGATGTCTTTTAGATAAGAAAGCCTTAATTAACCTATTCCATTTTAGATTAGAAAGCCCTGATTAACCTCTTCCATCAAGAAAGATGGTTTAGTTATGTCTTTGAGTTTATATAGGTGCAAGAACCTCTAGTTTTAAAATTTCTTGAATAACTATAGTTATTTTATGTCTTTAAAATCTTCTTAATAGGTAAGAATTATGCCTTAAATAAGGGATAAAGTTTTATAGGTTTCTTTTTTGAAGTTATATAGTTTCGAGTTTAGGCATAGTGGTTGGTAACATTCTTGTAGAAATACTAGTCATATTCTAGTAAGGGTGTTAAATTTATAGTATCAGAGTAGGTCTTATGGTGCTAAGATGAAGTTATCTATACATGCCAATTATACAATAGGGTTATGTTTAGGGCTTGATATTTATGCTTGCTTAATTGAACTATTTGAGCTATAAAAGAGAATGTCCCTCTTTCTTCTATAGACATTTGGATAGATTAAAAGATGAGGGAAATCATATCCCTTCTCAAAATGCTACCTTTAGAAATGAACATGTAGCCAACCCTTAGTTCAAAAGGGCTTTTCCTAGTACATCACATTGAATTTTAGATAGATGTTGGACTAAAACCTAGCTAGCACTACCTCTTCATCCTCATCTCACTTACCCCAACTTTAGTAGTTGTACAGTAACTCTTGATGACAAGTTGTGTAAGTAGGGACAAATATCTCGAGAGTGAAAGAGGTAAAGATCTTGCAAAGATTGATATTAGTTATATTCTTCAAAGGATGTGCAAGAATTATTACAGTACACTCTAAAAGATAGTTGTGTCTGTAGTGTTTCTATTATAGGAAGAAGTTTATTAATTGTAGTATGCTAGTATGAATATATTACCGATAGAGTAAAAACACCAAAATCTTTTATTAGATTTTAAAGGAGATACATTGGTGACCTTTACATGGAAAAAGGGAAGAAAAAACTTCTAAAAAGGGAGGGAACAAGTATTTGAGGGCACCGGTGAGAAGCCATAAGGCTTCATATTAGAAGCATGAAGTTAATTTAAGCCACCAGTACCAAGGTTAGGATAAGGTATAGGTAAAAGGCTTGATAATAGGACCATCGCCTCATAAGGTAATGTTATAGATTCTAATAAAAAGATAGTTGCATATAAAATTGAATAGGCATGCTTTTGGATCTAAAAGTAAGTTTTTTGAGGTTATGTAGTAACCATAGATGAGGTTAAAAAGGACTTAAAGAAAATTAGGGCAATAACAAGATAGAAACTCTAAAGATTGTTATAAAGAGTAAAGACTTTTAGGGTTGGTTAGTTATTACAGGAGTCCTAATAAGGGATTTTCATTGATGGTAGTATTTCTCGATTAGTGGTTTAATAAGGGAGAAAAGTGAAATCGATTGATAAGTGTTAGGATAAATTCCACTGACTTAAGCAATGTGGATAAATGTTTCAGTACTTATATAATCAATTTTGTGTAAAAAGTGCACGATACATAGTGACACATTCCACACAAAGTTGGGATATCTATGGATGTTAGTAGGAAAGTTGATCAAATATCCACCATGACCGTATAAGGTCATGAGTAAGATTATTCTACATATGAATTAGAGCTTATAAAAACATTCTTTGATTTAAAGATCTGAAGATAGTATCTAAATAAGGGGAAATACTACATTTATACTAATTACAATGCCTTGAGCATTTACTCATGCAACCAAAGCATAATTTGAACAAAAAGAAAAGAATATAATTACTAAAAGATTATAGGCTCATGAATAAATATCCTCCTAGTATAAATAATGTATTGGTGAATACCTAAGTAGGAAATCATTAACACTTAGAGAGTGATGAATGGTTCCTTTAATTAGGTATAGGACAAAAGAGTATTAAAGGAGTTGGATTAAAATCTTCCTATTCAAGTAGGTATAATAGGCTTAAGTGAATGATCCCTAATTGATAGCTAAGTAACATAATTTAGGGAAGAGGGAACCAAGGTTATCAAGTCAAACAAGTCAAAAAGTGCCTGCAATTATTAGAACCAGTCTTGCAAGCCAGATAGCAAGGAGTAAAGGTAGAGATATTTTGAGAGGTATGCAATAATGCCTACATAGTGCACCCAAAAGAAGTTTAAATGTATAATGATCTAAAAGTGTCCTATTGGTGGCTAAAAGGAAGGAGGGATATTGCAGAGTGAACTAATAAATGTCAGTGTGCTAATTTAGGAAGGGTTAGTCGACTAACTAAATCCATCCACTTTTTAACCAGTGGAAACAAATTAGCTCCTAGAAAAATTAGTTGAACCGTAAGAGGGGGAGTTAGGAAGGTTTGTTTCCAATGATTGTTAATTAGCAATCTTAAAAATTGTTTACTCAGATTGTTATGTAAGAAAAGCATAAGACCTCCATTATTATGGGTTAAGCTAAGTGAAGCTAAAACTATAGGTTGGAGTGGATAACACTAGTTGAGAAGAAAGTATGGATCATTAACAACTACTTAGGGATCACAGTACCTTGATCTTTTTCTTCTGCTGCACAATTTTATTTTAGGGATGAAATAACTTAAGTAGGGGAGAGTTGTGACACTCGTAGTGCTCTATAATTAATATATGGATTAACAAGCCAATTAATACCATTGTATGGGAATTAGATAAGGATAAGGAATGATTAGTGAGATTTAGTTAAGTAATTTACTGAATTATGGGCAATCATAAAGACAAATAATGGATATTAGTAAATCATAATAATTATAGTATACATGTAGAAAATATAGGAATAAAAATGTGTTTATTTATGTAAGTTGATTTCCATAGAAATTAACTCTACAAATCAGATAAATTTGTTGGAATTTGCAGCCAATGGAGGAAAAAAAAGAAAGAAAGAGGAGAAAAAAAGAAGAAAAAAAAAGAGATGAGAAGAGATCGACTTAATATGTCAGTTGGCTCCATCTAGGAGCTTTATTTAGTAGTAAGAAAAAGAAAAGGAATAGAGCATTTGGTTTCTACTATAAGGGCAAGTGACAAGGACTGGCATGGCATAGAAGCTTACTTGAACCTTCTGTGGATAGCAGTGGGGATGGTGTCAGGCACCATAAGCTAACACTACTATAGATGGTGCTATGTATTAGATGTAGAGGTGGCATAATTTGACAAGATTGTGCTTGCAACAATTGTAGCTACATTAGGGGTATAAGAATAACTAAACTAATTACAAAAAAAATATAAGATTGAGCAGTCCCACTACTGTACATAGCAGTGCAACTGTGGGCATGCAATTATGCCACTGCTATAGCTGCTGTGTGTAGGCAGCAAGTGCTACTCTATGCATGTGCACTTTTCCATAAATTTATTAGTGACTTGTAATAATAGGGGTAAATTTCTGGGCTGAGTAGATAAAATTAAAACCTATAATGGCAAAATCTTACTACTGTAATGTAAAATTATAGCTGAAAAGGATGAATATGTGGTGCTACAATACGCCTAGCAATCACAATAGCCACTGTGCATAAATAACGAGGAACTACAGCAACTGTAGTAGAGGAAGGCATTATAACTACTTTATATAGGCAATAAGTGTGATGGTAGGCACTCTAGACATATTGATTATCATAGGTGTGTGAAAAATAACGGCAATGTAGCTACTGCAACTGCTAGGTTGAACAATAGGTTTGGTAGCATGCACAACAATTACAGTAGCCACTATAAGGGTGGAAGGAGAGGGAAAAATAGAGCTGCATGATAGAAAGGGGTGATACACAGTGGGTAGAGAATGTGAGCAGCAATGATATACTCATGATTACTATAATATCTAAGACAATAAAATAAGGATATAAATAGTTCTATTATGAGTAGTTTTAGTAAAATTATTAGTCTATATCAGTTTGATAATATAACCCTTGAAGGAATACTTTGTTCTTATAATCAGGAAAAGAAAAAGAAGCAAATCAAACCTAAGAGAAAAGGAACGAAAAAAAAGGAGAAAGGATAAGGCACACCTTAAAGAATTTCTATGTATGTGCTCCTACCTTATTTTCTAATCTTACTAATAATAGTACTAAATCTCTTAAAGCTATTTAATTGTAGTTTACTTAATAAGTTTTTTGACATGATGAATGTGTTTTTATCAATTGGTTTAATTTATATACTTACAATACAATGTAGGGTCTGAGGGCCTTTTAAATACTCATCATGATAACATGTTCTTTATCATTTTGGAGAACATACATTAGGTATGGTAGTAAGGATGTCTTCACGTATAAGTATCTAGGCATAAGCAGTATGCTATGGTTAGAAGCAAATAAAAAGAATAATGTTTTATGTATTAATTATAATGCATACATAAATTCATTGAGTAATCAAAGTGACACGTTAGTTACCTATAAGCATCTGAGTCACACGTATAAGTAACATATTGAGTTTGCATGCTTAAGTAACATATTGAGTTAGCAACAGAAGTATGTGCATCATGTCAGTTTAACACTAGCTTGCAATATCTATATATATAGGTCTTTCACATTTCAATAACTAACATTCATCAGTAAAATCAAAGCATGCATTAGACAAATTGGCTATTAGGTAGGCACTGCTTAGTAGAACCATATTAGTGGTAAAGAATGAGAAAAGGATAATATATCAAGAACTCAATATGAAGAAATGAGACTTGATTTTTTTGAGGTTATGAAAACTTCATCAAATACAACTCATATTACTACAATGTACATAATGCAACTAGGTGGAAATGGTGTGGTAAAGGAACATAAAACAGTAAGTGAGAATAGCTTAATAGTACAATAGGACTAAGGCATAGTGCAAGCATTTCTAACAAGTTTATTCAACTAAACTAGATAAGGTAAGTGTGGTTTTAATGTCAATTATGTGTTATAGAATTAATCATACTTCCACAATTAGCACTAAAAAATAAGTAGCATGATATATTAGCCAAATAAGGTTGATGCATCATGATACATGAACACTAGTATTCATTATCAATCAATTGTACTTTGGTAACATGAATGCACTAGAAAAGTTAAAACCATGCATCCTGTAAAGTTACTGTAACACCCCTTTCCCATTCTATTTGAACAGGCAAGAAGTGTCACTAGACTGTTTAATCTAATTCACCTTTCCCTTCTAACACCTTACATAACTCCCTAAGAAGGTACTATTCATTTTATCCTCAGGTGTTACCAG
>CANXYI011248245.1:0-16385 GCA_948208565.1 Hura crepitans | reverse complement strand
TATCAGACTAGAATAATGTTTAGGCTAAACACTACCAATCCAAGGGTGAGAAATGCTTCCAAGAAAATAGAATTATTCAAAGAAGGGTCAGATAACTATAGAAGTTCCATAAGAAAGAAATAAACCTTGTAGAACTAAGTTAACCCAAAAGTTAAGTTCATATAGAATAATAGAGCACTCAAAACCAATAGGTTCTTCCTAGATAACTCAAAAGGGAAAAAATTATATTTTTGCAATTAAAAGAGCCAATGAAGAACCTGAGAATTATGGAACATATGCATAAAAGATCAGCCTCTAATAGAATGAGTGAGGAAACTTCTAGAAGAATAAGAATTGTTAAGAACAAAACATGAGAGAGAAGAATTATAACTATCAAGAATTACTTATAAGAGAGAAAAAAGTCAATCATCTGTAAGTAAGAGAAAGATAATAGGCAATAAGGATTTTAGTCTACCTATTTATGTAGACAATGATAGAAGTTAAGAGAGTGTAAGAGCCATGAGGCAAATCGAATTCATTAGTGAGGTTGTGAAAAAGACTAAAAAATCGCTAAACAACATTCTGTTCCTTTTGAGAAAATTTAGAAAAAGGTTTCCCCTATTTTTGTGGCATCAGAAAAGGCCTTCAGCCTTGAAAAGTCATGTTTGAGTACATATATTGGGCTTACATTCAAATTTTTTTGTTATTATGACTATTCTTTGAATGTAATAATTGATACAAAACAGGGTGTATAGTTAGTACTGCAAGACCAAATGCATTGCTTACTAAATAATGGTATCCATTACCCCAACCAATAGTGCTACAACAAATGGCAAGAGACTAAGTAATTTTGGTAACAAATAAGGCAAAATAAGTGCCTATTATCATTGGTGAAAAAAGGTTTATCATTGATAAACTTTTAGCATTCCTAAAGCTTGATGCTAATATCATTTTTTAAAATGCTTTTTTAAAGAGGCAAAGAGAAAATTGCCTTTTAGTGCAAGACAAATTTCATATGTCTCTTATAGGAACACAAGTTCCAATTCTTCTTAAACTAAATTAATTGGATATTATCTTGTTAAAATAACTAACTTGTATGGTTTTGTACCTTATGAACTAGCTTTTAGAGTACAAGCATAGCATGGTGAAACATAGGTAGAACATTTATTTGAATCAAAAGATTTAATACCTAGTATAAAGAATTGTGTTTTAGAACATAGAGTTCAGTAGAGAGATCAATTGTAAGAAGCATCTAACTAATAGAAACTAAGTAGGATAAGTTCTTAATTAAATTAACTGATAATTTTAGTGATGATCCATTAAAATTATGGGATTTAAAATGGTATAACAACTAAATTAGAACTAAAAGATCCCAACAAAATCATCAGAGCTAGAAACATAACATACAGGTTAAGATGTTTGACGAATTTAACAAAAAAATTCTTGAGTTGCTTAAAAAAGGTTTGATTAGGGATAGCATCAGTTTACATTCTAGTCCAGTCTTTATGGTAATTAATCATACAAAGCAGATGCGGGGAAAATCACAAATGGTTATAGACTATCTTTAGATAAATCAATAAGATGATGGCTATAAGATTCCCACTACAGTAGATGTCATAGATAGGGTAGATCTTAAATAACCTTCCATTTTTCTTCTAAGTTTGATTTAAAAAAAAAGTGGTTATTAATAGGTAAAAATAAAGAAAAATTCAATACCCTTGACAGTATTGAATGCACCTTAGGGAATGTATTAATGGTTGGTAATTCCTGTTAAATTGAAAAATGCCTAGGCATATTTCAATGCAAAATGGATAATTCTTAAGGCATTAAATAATTTTTGTGTGGTCTATATAGACAATGTGTTAGTCTTCACTACTAATGAACATGAACACGTGAGTCACCTTAAGAAGGTAATTGATATCTTCCAAAAGAAAGGTATAACTCTATGGAATTGTTTTAAAAAAGAGTAAAATTTTTAGGGATTGAGATTGCTAAAGGCAAAATATGGCTGCAAAGTCATACCTTAAAAAAATTACTCAATTCCCTGATGAATTGGGAGATAAGAGTTAGAGAGTAGTTCTAAAAATTAAGCAAATAAAACCAGAGCCTATTTGTAAATATTGGCCCATAATCTTTAAAGGTGTAGAACTAAATTACTCAATCCATAAAAAGAAGGTGTTAGCAATAAAATATAGCATTAAAACTTTTTACATCTTTTTAGCACCTAAAAGGTTTACTTTTAGAATAGATTCAACTTATGTAAAGAGGTTTATGAATTTGAACTTCAAAGAGGCTAGACAAAATAGACTCTTGAGTTTGCAAGAATGGTTTCTTTATTACAGATTTGATATTGAATAAATTCCTTCTAATAAAAATATATTAGCTAATTCTCTTTCAAGTGAACTTTTTTGATCTTACAGATGATCCTATTTCCATAAACAAGCTATATTAGACATGTAAGAGCTAAGGTATTCAAGAAAGGAATGTCCTCTTAAAAGAAAGAAGGGAGAGAATGAGGACAAAGGCCCTAGTCCTCCAAGGACAATAAAAATAAGAGCATCAAAGGATATTATCTATTGGCCCTGTGGATAACCTGGACATTTGCTTTAAAATATTTTAGGAAATCAATAGCAAGTTTGAAAGAACTAGTCAAGTTGAAGAAGGTTGATGTAAGGGCAAAGAAGAAAGAGGCCCAAAGTACGGATGATCAATCCTTGAACTCTAAATCATTGTAGGAGAAATCCAAGGTCTAGAAAGACACGCATTCCCAAGATTTCATGGATAAAGTTGCTACCAAACATGAAGTAACAAGGAAGCAAATCTTAAAATGGAATACTGAGCTTCACACTAAAAGTGTAGCTAAAAAGGCATTTTGGTAAGTCTTGAAAGTGCAACTTCTTCACAGAAGGAGAGAATATTAAGCTTTGAAATCATTAAAGGTTGACATTTTAAGTCATGAGGTCGGTGAAAGAGCCAATGAATCCCAAAGGATTCCAAATCAAACCCTTAATACGGAAGAGTCTGATAAAAAAAAACTCCAAAGACTTATAAAGAAAGACATCCAATAACTTAAAAATTTTATAAATAAAGTTGTCTCCTATATTTAGAAGTTAAAAGAACAACTTGATTTATGCCTAGCAGAAGAATAAAAAAAAAAAGAATTCCTTCTACAAGTTTTAGAAAGAAAGAAGCTTCTTAAGCAATTAACTCAACTACTTCCAAATGATGTAAGGTACACCATCAAGAAGAAGATAGTTAACTCGATAGACCACTCTTTACAAGAGTGTTCTATGCTTCACCCTACATACATTGGCAACCATATAGAAAACTAGTTTTAAAACTTAGTACAAACATGGTTGCTAAAAGTATCCATTTCATAGAAGTAGGACTAGTAGAAATCATATAAATAGATGAGGAAGATATTTCTACATGTTTGTCACTCCCAAGGATTGTACAGGTGGCAATTAACATAATAAAGGATTTAAGTACGGTAAAATTATACAAAACTATGTCTTTCAATATTTTAAGTATAGTCATAAAATATGAAAATGATAGTAAAGTTTATTATCCTTATCAAATCTGAAATCTACGTCCTGTTCTAACACAAGATCTTGTAAAATCGCAAAAGGTTAATAGTCAATCTTTAATATTTGAGTGTAAAAACATGAAGAAATAAAGATTATTAATCAAGCATTACAAATTGAGTTTCTTAAATCCATGCTTGAAGAAGTAATTCCCAGTCAAGACAAAGTTATCTTTAGAGACAGAAGAATTTTTGTAATTATAGCAGTCAAAAACCTTTATGTTAATGCTTTGTTCCAAGGGATGGTAAAAGGAAAAGAAAGAGCAGAGGAACTTCTTCTAAGGCTTAGAAATCAGAGTCTTAGTCTGGGATTCAAATTTGAAACATACAAGATGTGGAGAAGGTGTCCAACAGCAATGAAAGGTGCCTTAGAGAAAAGGACATAAAGATAGCCCAAGCACAAAAAGATTATAATCTAAATTGGGACATCTGGATCATAAAACATTAATAGAGTGATGTATCATCCATGATGTCAGCATAAATAATTGAAGCACTAAAGCAATCTAAAGACTCTAAAAGATAAAAAGGCATCTACTGTACCACGTGTCCTAATTTGATAAGGTTTTAAGTTTGTCACTTATCTTATCTATAAGATAAAATTCCTATATATTATTGTCCTCAGTTTGATAATGGGACCAAAAACACCATCACTTTTAGTTTGTCTATTTTTAATTATTGTGTTGGTTTTGAGCTAGCAAATAGTACCAGAGGCATTAGATCTTATATCTACAATTATCCATCAACACTCCATTGCTAAAGGAGTAAAAATAAAATAAGAATTTCCTTCTAAAGAAAATTTTATTGCCATACACCTTCATAGTCTCCAAAATAGTTTAAGAGAAAGAGTGTTATTATAAGGCTCGATAAAAAGCAAGAAAGTGTAGTTATAGCGTAGAAGATCTTTTATACCTTTAAGGTGTCTCTAATGACGGGAGAGGAGCAGAGCTGAAGCATTCATGAAAGCTTGGTTGACCTTAGTTCACAAAGGAACTATGTTATATTTTAAAAAAGAACTAGTGTCCAGTGGTCAACAAATTGTTGAAATATATGTAACTAATCATAACGAATATTATAATTGTAGGGAGCATACAAGGACTCTAGTTTTGTTTAATGTTATTATCAAGTCTTTGGATCACTTAATAGAAAATAACTTTTAATGTCCAAAAATTGTTATTTTTTTTATTGCTACATTTATATCACACAACGGATAAAGATCCCACAATAGGATTGTTAAATACCATTGTTGATCATATTAATTCTATAAACGAGTCTTTTGAAATAAATTACTACATCTATAGAAAATGTTTCAAACTATTTAGAAGAATTGGCTCTGAGGTAAAGCAAGTTTGAGAATTATTTTCTCTGCAACAAAGAACCTTTAGTTCTCGGTACCAAAACGAATATGAGAAGCTAAAAGAAGCGAGAAACCTAAGATTTCATTCTCAAAAATAATTTCAGATCCTTAAGCAGCTCTATAATTTCGCCTAAAAAATTAAAATTTTTTCTAAAATATTCTAGTATAAGGCAAACCCATATTATTGGTATCAAAGCCTGGTTAATAGTTTTGGAAGTGAAACAAAAGATTTAAGACATGATTAAATAGAAAAATAAGCTTAGGAGTTAAAATAAGAAAGGCAGCCTACTATAGTAGGTCATAAGGAGTTTAAAGGTAATAAGGTATAGGTTTGAGGAGTTTTTAAATAAGAAATAAAGTCGAAAGACGACAAAGGTATAGAAACCATAGTTGAGCACTACTAGTGCAAATGACTTCTTATCTCATCTCTCTCTTATTCTTATTGAAATGTATATATTAAAAATATCTATTTATTATATTTTTAACCATAAGCTGACATTTTAAATTAATTTTATATCCAAACTAGTCGAAATGCTCGCATTTGCACGAGTTAAAATAAAAAATATTTAATTTTTTTACTTCTTATTTACATATATTACAAAAATATGAATTTACTTAATTTTAAAAAAAATTTTGCAATTATTTTATAATTAAAAATTATAGGATGTTTTTAAATTATTTTTTAGCAGTTTAAGTCTTAAATAAATTATCAATAGTCAACTGTAAAAAATAAATATATGAACTTTTGGGTTCAAGACCAGAATTTACTCTTTAGAAATAAGGGTAATTGTAGATTTGGGTCCAACTTTTAACCTATGTTTTATATCGATACCCATTGTTTAAAATCTTACACAGTGAAGTTGGATCCATTAAAAATTTGTTAAGTCATAACAGAATTGATAATATTTTCAATATAATGATGCAGGGCCCACATATGTTGTTATATACAAATCCATGTTGTACATGCCAGCATAGGTAGGTCCCATGTCAAGCAATGTCATCGATTCTGTTAGGACTTAACGAAATTTGTAACCGAGTCTCGATTTCACAAAGTTAGTGAAAGGTTAGATCTTGTTTTGCATAATTTTAAACAATAGAGCCCAATCTAAAATATAAGTTAAAAATCAAGTCTAAATTTGTAATTAGCCTTTAGAAATAAAAGCATTAGTCACAGAAGTAATTCAAAAAAGGAAAAAATTCTCATAAAACTAAATTATCTTGCAAAGTCCCCATTTTGCAAAATTAGTGAAATGTTGGATATTGTTTTGTATGGTTTTAAACTATAGGTACCAATCTAAAATATAAGTTACAAATTAGGTCTAAATTTGTAATTAGCCCTTAAAAATAAAAGCATTAGCTATAGGAATAATTTAAAAAGGGGAAAAATTCTCACAAAATTGGATTATCTAATGCAAAAAATTTCAATTTGTTGTATATTGTGCCATGTATATTACCAAAAAAAATCCTTATTATGATTTATATTGACTAAATTATGACAGTCAAAATATCCTTGTTACCAACCCCATTTCAAATAATTTGTGATTAATAGCAATAATCATGTATATATTGTGTGTGTGTGTGTGATATAAAAAAAACTAATTCAAAATTTAAATTTGCTAGATTCATTGTATATATTAATTAAGAGAGAGAAATACAAAAAAATAAAAAGTAAGAAAAAAAGTGAAATTTTGATATAAAAAATAAATAAAAATGTTTAAAGGAGATAATTTTTAAAACACACACACACACATATATATATATATAATGAAATTCAAACCACCAAATCATAGTTACTAAATTCGTTCAACCCCTTTAATTATATGATCTGGCTCATGCGTCCCAAAACCTAAGATGTTTGCGTACCAATATGCTTAGGAACATGAATTAATTCATCATAAGCAACGGTCTAAAAGAGAAATTGAATTTATTACTCAAAAATCAAGAAGAAGGACTATAGAGGAAATAAATCATTGATGACAGAGAAGAAAATCCTAACAAAGGGCATAAAAAATGATGGTTGTAATGAGGAGACTTGACCAGGTTTTTGAACAGGTCTGTTAGTTTACAGGCAAATTAATCCACAAAAAGTTGAAGACAATAGAAATTGGAAAAAGAAAAAACAAAAATCTTTTTATTTACTTTTTTATTGTATAAATTCTTCGGGAGTTGAAAGGTCATCATTTATTTATTTTTAATGTCTTAGAGCATTTAGGGATGATATTTTCCAACAAAAAGAATTAAAAAGCACATTAAAGGTTAAGTTGTTGGACTTCCTTCTTCCACAAACTGAAAACTAAAAAGCCTATAACTATAAACCTATGAGATCATAGAAACATAGCAACATACACAGTAGCTCACATTTTCTTTTTCAATCTCTCTTAAAACACAAAAATCAAAATATGGTGTTTGGAAAAAGTTCAATTTCAATCAATTTGTTAGAAGAAACCAACGATGATGAAGCAAGTGATGAAGGTCAAGAAGAAATTGCTACTCTATCAAGTAAAGAGACAAAGAAAATGGTATTAAAGCAAAAAAAAAAATCAAGATTTGAAGCCACTACTAAGTGAGATTAGTATACTTAGAGCACTAAATAGGAAAAATCCAGGCAGGACAAAGGCTTGGTCATGCAATCATTATAGGAATCATTTCAGTAGCTCCTATACTAAAATCCACTATCATTTTTGGACCTCCACCTAGAAAGAAAGTAGGAATTTAACGATGTCTAACACTTTTGTAAGTTAGGGCCATATATGAGAAAGTGAGAAGAAATGTTGAAGAGGTAGAGAAATCAGGTTCTACATATCTATCTCTAGAACATTCTACAATTAGTAGTAGTGCAAAATAAAAGACAATTGCTAGACCAATAGAGATTGCATTTAACATCAAGAGAGACACATAGTGGATTTAAAAGTGATCAAAGGATTGTGAGCTAATGGAATTCCTTTTAATGTTCTATGAAATCCTCAATTTTGTGAGATGGTGGTGACAATTAACAAGGCCTCTAAAGGTTATAAACCTCCCTCCTTTGAAAAAACAAGAACCACTCTTTTAGATGAATGTAAATGAGAAGTGGAAAAAGATTTAACTTAGATGAATGTAAATGAGAAGTGGAAAAAGATTTAACTCTAATCAAAAATACTCAATATACTCAAGGACTGTTAATTGTTTATAATGGATAGACCAACGTCAAGCATTGACCTTTGATTAAAGTAATTGTAGCAAATAGTCGTTGATCCATGTTCATGTATGCATATGATTTTTCAAGCATAGAGAAAACATGTAAGTATTTATCTGAATGTTAAATATGTTTATAAATAATAATCTAAAATTTTAGTTGTTTTTCTCTAATATAATTTCTTAATTTACTTATATTTCTGTAAATTGCAAGATAAAAAATAAATTAATTTACTAATATTTAATATTTTATTTTTTATGTTACAAGTAATTCTAATTGGTTAATAATATAAAAGAGTTTTAATATTAAATGTGTTATAACAGGTTAAGTTATAAAATAGGTGATCAGCTAAAAGAAAGTAATAAAATAAGTGGTGGTGGTGTTGTAGTAATACACAAACTCGCATAGATCTTTTGTTTTAGTTGTATTGTAATACACTAATACTATTGTAGCAAACTATTAATAATCTACTTTACAATATCTTTTATCAAAATAAAAATTTATCTTTATCTTAATTCCAACACTAATATTTTTTTTACTTATTTTGGTGTTTTTTTAAATTTGAATTTTTCATTTTTACAGGTATTGCAATTGCAAATTATTTAACAAAAGCAATTGAAGAAATAGAATCATCAAATGTTCTTCAAGTCATCACTAATAATGCAGCAAATTGCAAAGTAGCAAGAAAAAGAGATTAAAAAAAAGGTATATAGACATAATTTTTTGGTCTCCATGTGTGGTGCATACTTTCAACTTGATTTTCAAAGATTTTGCTCTAAAGTTTGACCAGTTAAAAGATACTTATAAGAAAGGAAAATGCATTGTTAAATACATTATTAATCTCACACAAGCATTATCCATTTTTAGAGCCCAATTAAAGTTGGAATTACTAAAAATAGCATAGACCATATTTGCTTCACATTACATTCGATTAAAAGGGCTCTTAGTTTGTATAGAAGCTCTTGCAACTATTGTTGTTCTTAAATCATGAAAGAAGTGGGTGAAACATGGAGAGAAAAAATAAAGACAATGGGTTCATTGGTTGGTGAAACAATTATATTACTGGGGAATTTTAGGAGGAATAGGAATTTCAAAATATCATTGCTATTATTAAGCCACTTTATTTGATGATTAGGTTTAGTGACGGGGATGGTTCAAAGTTATGGGAGGTTTATGAAAGAATGGATAGTATTGGAGAATTAAAGATGTAATGAAGAATAATGAGTATAGAAATAGCTATGAAAAGATGGAAGCTATTGCGTTAGAGAAGTGCGGAAATAAGCATTTTCCAATACATTGTCTTGGTTTTGCCCTTTCATCTAAATTTTATGATGTTCACTATTTAGCAACACTAACTCCTAGAGGGATACCAAGAAGGCTTCTAACTCTAGATAGAAATTATTTTAGGAGTAATGGAAGCTTTTTAAAAGATTGCAGAAAATAGCGCAGAAGAGAAACTTCTAAGAGAACAATTTGCCATTTTTCGCATGAAGAAATATATACCCTAGCGACTACCTAAATAAATGCCATCACAATGGATCCAATTGATTGGTGGCCATACGTATAGGGTTGAAACTCCTGAAGAGGTAGCAAAAAAAATTACTATCTTGACCAATTAGTAGCTCATTGGTAGAGAGGAATTGGAGTACGTATTCTTATATTCAGTGTTAAAAGAAATAGGTTTAATTGTGGAAAGGCTGATAATTTAATTGTCATTTACTTGAACATTCATCTTCAATCTCATTTCCATGAGTTACAAAAATGGGATATTGATATGGATAACTTGAATATGGAAGATTCTATTGCAAGGTTAAAAGATATGAGACTGGATTTTCTAGAATATAAAGATGTTGGCATTCCAAACATTAAGAAATTGAAGGAGAGGCAAAGAAAAATAAGAAAAGAAGACAAAATTAAAATTTCATGCAACATTGTTTTGCAACTTTTTTGTTCAAGTACTGTTTTAATGTACTTTGTTTTGTTTTAAATTTTAAATGTCCTCTATAGTTTTGTATTATTGTGTTTATTATATTTAATATTTATATTATTTTATTTAAACTTTAACCATTACAAGGACATTAAAATTTGATAGTTGCTAAAAGTATCTTCTCTTATCACATTCTCTTTTACTTTTTTTCATTCACTTAATGCCAAATGTATAAATTTCAAATTTTTTTAGATCATGTGCTTAAAATATTTTATTACATTTCAACAAATATCATGAAAAAAAGTGAAAAAGGTAAAAGAGAAAGTGATGAAAATAAATTAATTAACTCTCTTAAAATTTTATTATTTAAAATCATTAATTACTACTACTAAACAGGGGTACCACATTTCAACTAAAACGGATACCAGCTAAATGTCGTATTGCGTATCCGAATCTGATAACTATGCACCAGACAAGACATAAATTTAAAACTCGCGTCTCAATTATATTTTTTAATTTCAGATGCAATTTTGATCTCGTAAACATAACAGGCTACACTACGCGGACAAACACTTCTACTAGGCATCATTTTGGGTTTCATAACAAGAACGGATCATTCGGCTGTAAAGGAAAGTGTTTAAGGCCATCATATTTTCATTGCCATTTACATCTCATATTTACACAAAAAAAAAAACAAAAAAAATGCCCTCGATTCTCCCTACAAAAATCTCAATCAACCAATGGGAACAGTTCTTTCTAACTTCCCATGTCCGCCCTTTGACCTAGAAAACCCATATACATGTAGATATATATTCATATTTCACGTAGCAGCATTTGTTTCATTAATGGATCACCTATTTTCTTAGTTTCTTTTCCTTTCTCAGTTTCTGGGCAATTCCTCCCCAAACAGAGGATTCCAGAGCCCCTGCAGCAAGCGTTGTGAACCTAATAACCAGGACAGATTTCACGACTGAAAACAATGCCAGACATCTAGAAGACGAGCTGAGGCATAAAAGTCATTCTCTCAGAGTGCTTGGCACATCCGAGATGGGTAGAATCAGAAAGCCAATGTAGCAGCTGCTGATAAATTGCCTATTTCATTACATGCTTTCGGAAACTTGAATAGATGCCAATAGAATCTTAGATTCTTTTTTCACCAACCCGAACAACCTCCAAGACTCTTGCGTTGCAAAAGAAGCATCTATGGCAATTTAAAAGATGTCTTGTTATGCAGCCATAGCAAGACCTATGGAAACAAGGAGCAAACTCTGCATCTGCTTCACAAGTATAACAAATGCAGCATGTGCCATCGTCAGCATCTATTTCCCCTCCACTTCTCAACCTTTCTGCTTGTTGCACCTCAATTCGGCTGACAAGAAGGCTCAAGAAGTTCTCAAGCTGCCCTAGTTTCCCAAGACAAGCATCCCCTCTAAATGATCCAGCCTGGTGAAATAAAATGAAAAAGCAATTAGTAATCAAAATAATGGGAAACGGACAAGGAAAGCCTCCACACCAAACAATAAGTGAAAAATCAAGCTTGTATTGAACAATTATGTACAATAAATTCGAGCATTCCCTAGTTAATAAATGCAAAAGCTGTGTATATATATATCAGAATAGTAAATTTTAATTCCCAAAGTTTGTGGCCAAAAGAATTCAGGAGTTGGACAGTGAACTTCAATTCAACACTCACAATAATCCACTACTTGCTAGGTTACAAGACATCCACGTTGGCTGTTAAGTACTTTTTCTGGTAGAATAAGAAATTCTCCATCTAGCATAGGGGGAATATTAGTGTGAACAGTAGTGTCAGACCCCAACTTTTTAAGCAGAGACATGGAAAATAGGATGAATTCTGGAAGTAGGAGGGAGTTGCAGTCTGTAATCCACTTCACCAATCTTTTCTGTCACCTGGTATGGCCCATAGTACTTAGCAATAAGCTTCAATGATTTCCCTAGGGCAACTGAAGATTGTTTATAAGGTTGGAGCTTTATATATACCCAATCTCCTATCTGAAACTGCCTCTCACTGCAGCTGGCATCAGCATATTGCTTCATTTCGTTCTTAGAATAGGCTAATTGCTCTTTCAAGTAAGCAGTCGGCCTTTCTCTGCTGGAAAAAAATTCTTCTACTTCTGCTACATGAATAGCTTCTGATTGAATAATTGGTAGTGGGGGACTAGTACCATAGACTGCTTGATAGGGAGACATTTTAATGGCAGAGTGGTAGGTAGTGTTGTACCAATATTCAGCTAAGCTGAACCATTGGCTCCACAGCTTAGGTTTGTAAGATGTCATGCAACGGAGATAACACTCAAGGCATCTATTCAGCCTTTCAGATTGGCCATCCGTTTGAGGATGATAGGCTGCACTCATGAGCAGCTTAGTGCCTAAGTTTTTCATCAGTTCTGTCCAAAACAACCCCGTGACAATTTTCTCTGTCAGAAACAATGGTTTGAGGCATCCCATGCAACTTGAAAACATTGACAAGGAAAAGTTTGGCCACCTTGGCAGCATTGAATGGGTGGGATAAGGGAATGAAGTGGGCCATTTTTGAGAAACGGTCCATCACCACAAGTATGGTATCAAAGCCATCAGAATGAGGTAGCTTTTCTATGAAATCCATAGAAATGTCTTGTCAAGTAGAAGAGGGCGTAGGAAGGGGTTGAAGCAGACCAGGATAGGCTGAACCATCTGGTTTACATCTTTTACACAAATCACATTTTGAGACCCACTGAATGACAGATTTTTGCATTTTAGGCCAGTAAAAGTGTTGTTGCAGCCTATGTATGGTTCCCTTAATACCTAAAGAACCCCCTATTGGAGAGTCACGGCATACAGTCATTGGCCTATCTCTTAGGGTGGTTGTTGCCCCCTATGAAGAGCCTACCCTTAAATCTTAGCAACCCTTTGGTTAACTGATACTAAGAATGGGATTGCGGGTCAATGGTGAGAACTGTTAAAAGGTTGTGGATGGTAGGGTCAGATTCATAGGTGGTTTGGCTTTCTTGTACACAAAGCAGGGTGGAAGAAGAGAGGGATAGGTGGTAAGAGAGGGCTCTCCAGTGAGACTTTCTGGATAAAGCATCAGCAACACGATTTTCTACCCTTTTTATACTGGATCTGGTAATCTAACCCCAACAATTTAGAAATCCCCTTTTGTTGCACACAAGAGTGGAGTCTTTGTTCCAATAGGTGCTTTATACTTTCATGATCAGTTCTAATAATGAATTGACCATGTTCTAAGTAGTGCCTCCATTTAGTTACAGCAAAGATAATAGCAAAGAGCTCTCTCTCACAGGTAGATAGTTTTTGATGTTCGGGACTGAAGGGTTTAGAAAGGAAGGCTATGGGTCTCCCCTCTTGCATAGGAACTGCTCCTAGGCCACAATTGCTAGCATCACTCTCAACCACAAAAGGTTTATCAAAATTAGGAAGTCCCAAAACAGGGGCTGTGGGCATTACTTGTTTGAGAGTTTGGAAGGCCTCAATGGCTGATGTTGTCCAACCAAAGAGATCCTTTTTGAGGAGCCCAGTAAGGGGTTTAGATAAGATCCCATAGTTCTTGATAAACCTCCTACAGTAACCTGTTAGGCCTAAAAATCCCCTAAGGCTCTTCAAATTTTTTGGTGTAGGCCATGTGAGCATAGCTTCAATTTTGCCGGGGTCAGTGAAAATTTCCTCAGCTGAAATAATATGACCCAAGTAACTTATGGACTTTCTCCCAAATTCACATTTAGATTCCTTTGCAAACAATTGATGTTGCTGTAATAACTCAAAAACAGCTCTCAAATGTTGGACATGTTGCTCTAAGGAAGGGCTGTAAATGAGAATGTCATCAAAAAACACCAGGACAAATTTCCTTAAGTAAGGCTGAAATATATTGCTCAGTAGGGCTTGGAAAGTGGCTGGAACATTGGTTAGGCCAAAAGGCATGATTAAAAATTCACAGTGGCCTGAATGAGTCTTAAAGGCAGTTTTAAAGATGTCTCTAACATTCCTCCTAATTTGATGGTAAGCTGATCTAAGATCTATCTTAGAAAATATAACAGCCCCATTCAGCTCATCTAGTAGATCCTCAATAATAGAAATGGGAAATTTGTCCTTAACAGTGGCCTTATTTAGCTCCCTATAATCCACCCAAAATCTCCATGACGCATCTTTTTTCTTGACTAGAAGGACAGGAGAGGCATAAGCACTGGTGCTTGGTTGGATGATGTTGGAATCTAACATTTCTTGCACCCATTTCTCAACTTTTGTCTTTTGGTGATGTGAGTATCTATAAGGTTTGACATTAATTGGTTTAGTGTTAGGTTTCAAGGGAATTGAATGATCATGGGGCCTATAAGGGGGAAGGGCAGTTGGTACTTGAAATAGATTAGGATATTTGGTGAGAGGCTGTTGGATGGCCAAAGGAGGTGGCTATTAGGAAGGAGGGGAAGAATTATCAGGGGTAGGATGTAGGGATATAAGGAACAGTTTGCTGGTGATACCCTTCCAATATGTACTGCCCTACTTAAGGATTTTGTGGACATCATCCTCAAGCTAATTTTGCCTTCCAACCCTTTTAACTCCAGCATTTTCCCTTCCACTGATAAAGTTAATTTGTTGGCTGAAAAATCAAAAGTCACTGGTGAGTGACATTTCATCCAATCAACTCCTAGGATCATGTCATAATCTCCTAATTCCAACAATCTAACATCAAATTGGAATATAGTACCCTGCATACACCATTTACACCCCTTGCATTTAGCATTTACAGTCAATTTCCTCCCATCAGCAGCTGTTACAATATCAGTTGTGCTAATGAGGATGGGTAATTTACAATCCTTAGCCAATTTAGTGTCAATGAAGCTATGGGTGCTACCACTATCAATGAGGATCATTATAGGCTTACTATTGAGCTGCCCCTTCAGTTTTAAAGTGTTGTCACTTATGCCCCCCTCTACTGCATTTAAGGACAATGCTATGTGCTCTAGAGATAGATCTAACTCTGCCTCTTCTGTTTCACCTACTTCTTGCCAATCATCTTCTAGCACTACTTCTTCACAAATTGTTTATACACATCAGTTTTTTTGGATTGCACTGTGACCTGGTCTATACCTGTCCCCACACTTATAGCAAGCTCCTGTTTGTCTAAAAGCATTTTTAGGTACAAGATTGGTGGTTTTGAAATTAGAATTGGCTGGCTGAGATTGCGTTATAGGTGTTTGTGAGGAGGGTAGTAGGTTATTGGTTGAAGGAGTCCACTGTTTGGAGAATGTTTTATGGGCTGAAGGAGTTTTAAGAGCTAACAGTTGCTGCTCCTGAAGTTTAGCTTGCTTTATGGCAGAAGAAAGATCTACAAGTTTAAACATCTTAACAACCTGCTTGATGTCCTCCTTTAGCCCCCCAATAGAACTAGAGACGTAGAAGGATTCAGGTTGGGTTGGGTACAACCTTTCCATCTTTAGTTTCAGCACCTCAAACTTATCTAAGTAATCATCAACTAATTGAATTTGCCCAAGTTTCTGCATCTCTTCTACTACATTGTCTTCTCCATACTCTTTAAACCTTTTTTCTATATCCTCCGCAAATTCCTCCCACAAAGGATTCTCCCCATGTCTAATGCAGTTAAGAAACCAGGATTCAGCTCTTCCTTCAAGGAAGAGGCTAGCAACATCCACCTGTTTATCTACAGAGACTTCATAAATCAGGAAATATTTCCTACATTTTCTCAGCCAAGACTTAACTTCTACCCCCTCAAAGAAAGGCAAGTCATAATGGGGCATCATGTGGTTATGTTTTGGTAGGAAAAATTTCTGAAAAGATTGGCTTCCAATCCTAGAGGGGTGGGTAAGATACCTCGATCCGTTCTCAGAAAAGACAGTGAAAGTGATATGATAGGGTCCTTACCTCGAGAAGAGCTGGGAATGGAACTAGAGCTTGGAATCGGTTGATTTGAAGGATCTGTAGGCGGAGGAGAGGGCATTTGGGCTCCTTGAATCAGTTGCGCCAAATAGGCCACAAAGCACTAATTCTCCATCCTAAGTTCCTCACAAATGACTTGTGTTTTCCGGTGCTCTGCTCTTAGCAGTAGTTGCTCCTGCATCAAGAAGTCTGCTGTGGTGATGAAGGGAGGGTTCGATCGAGCCGCAACGTGACACTAGTAGACCTCCCTCCTCTTCGAGCTTCCTATTGAAGTGGCGGAGTTGCTCTTCAAACCCATCCATGGGGTTCATGGATTCATTGGAAGTGTTTCTGGACTTCCAAGAAGTCAGGGTTTTGCTCATGGTGATTGGAGTTAGTAGGGAAAGGATTCCCAAGGAACCAAGCTCTGTTACCAGTTGTTAGGACTTAATATCTAACAATAAAATTCAGAAACAGA
>CANXYI011248160.1:0-10011 GCA_948208565.1 Hura crepitans | reverse complement strand
TCCTTTATAACTTCTCTAAGAACCTTGCAATTGTCCATAAGATGGCCTATTCTCTAGTGGTAGGCATAATATTAACCATGCCTTTGATTAAAAAGCAGAAGGCCATTCTAAGGTTGAGATTAAAGAGGTTATATTTTTCATTCTTTAACTAGCTTTCTCAAACACTAGGATAAAAAATGCTCTAGGTTGGAGAAATGTTTACCTTGGATAGTGTTTACATTTATAGTCTTGGTGGTGGCCCCAATTTTATTATTGGAATAGTTTGAATTACCTGTCTTCTTGAATCCTTTATTCTGATATGCTATCTCTAAGACAATGGTGATATCTTTTAACTATTCCCAAGTAGTAATACCTTTAGCTATGAGCCTATTATTCATGTAGTTGTTAGCATTTTTATGAACATCTTTCTTTCGTCAATGTCATTATGCTTGTTTCTCATCTTTAACACCTTAGCCATCTATCGTTCAAGGTAATCTGAGAAGTTTTCACTAGGTTTTTATCTTACCTATTCAAGATCTTTAAGAGTTACTTCAATATTGGCATTGTCAAAATATTGTTTATTGAATACCCTTGCTAGTTCACCTAATCTTATTTGATTTTTCCCTTCTAGTAGTGATACCAATCCAAAGCTTTGCCAATAAGGGACATATTAAATAGGCTAACTATTTGGCCCTTTGAAAGGTTAGTAGCTCTCATGGCTATAACACATTGTTTCATATGGGTCCTTTGACTCATGGGGCAATCAAAATTGCTTAAGTCATGAATCTTAAAATTTTGAGGCATGGTGCGATCTGCCTTTAAGCTAATGTTCTATAGGTTAATGTCTTCTCCCTAATGATAAGCTGATTCATAACCTCCATTTTTACATTCAATTTCTCGATCTAATTATCTTCAATTTTAGGTAGAGGGACCCTATTATAAGTAGTCATGACTAGAGGGATGTCTTCATCAAGCGTCTGATTGTCTACCTCATTTCCTTTATGAGCTATAAAAGTTTGGCCCCCTTCATCCTAGGTATGCATGATGGATATAACATTAGCAATTTTCATCATCATCCTCCTATCTATCTGTGTTATGGCCTCTATTAGCATGGACTTGATGACAACTTCATCTTCTAACATGGTTTCCCATCTAGGTGCAATTGGTGCTTGATCGTCTATTCCATAAAGGTGTTTACCTACTCTCTTTTATTGAGTTGTGAATAAGGGATCAATTATGGTGAGAAAAATAAAAGGTTAGGATGTAATACATGATAAATATACTTGTACTGCATGATGCATGGTATGCATGTGATGCTATTTAGAAAAACACAAACAATGAACCTTCCAACCTTTTTCCTCCCATACATGTGGTCAAGCTATTCCTTTCTTAGGTGGAGTTACCTAAGCATTAATGGGGGATACCTAAGTTTGATTATGATTTTAATTAGGCCCAATGACCTCTTATGTTTACAGTGCATGCCAAGATAAAGGCCTATAACATTTAAGTTTAATTTAAGGTGAAATTAGGTTAAGCCCATTCTAGATAAAAGACACAATGGCCTTAGCCTTACATTAAACAAAGTTAAATGCAATAAGCCCACATAGCAATCACAATGCAAATACAAATACTTAGGGTCATACAACTTAGAGGAAGTTGTTAAGCTTTAACTATATAAGCTTTATGGTTTGGTCGAAGATGGCTTTATGGCTCCCATAAGTAGGGCTCCCTACTAACAAGTTTTTCCAATCAAGGATAATAACAATTGGTTTGATATACTTGAAGGTATAAGGCTCATAAGTGATAGATATCCTTACAATTACCCATTCTTAAATGCAAAATTAGTTCATGGTTTACAACACCATATAGGGTAAAAGGGACAGAATGAAATGAATGGGACTGATAAAAATTAGAATATTAGAAGGCATATTTTTTGGGTACTTTTGATTTTAATTCTCAATCCCTAATGGAGTCGCCACTATAGATTTTTAATGTACTAGGGATGAGGTGATTAAGGATTAGAGTTGCCAACTGGCTCTACCTTAGGACCACTAATCTTTTACCTAAAAAGGGTTTAAAATCATATCTTGTTTATGCCTCAATAATATGGCTTCCTTTATATTCTAGCATTTATCAATCCCATTTCATGTAAGCAAGAATTATAGTTAAAAGCATATATGTCACGTTTTAACATAAAAAAGATAGGTTGCAATATTCAAAATGTACAATAAAGCATAAATGTAAATTGGATATCTATAAATCAGGTCATTTGTTAATTGTTATTTTACCACACAACTACCCATAATTCTATAAGAATTGGGGATAATTACCAAACTCCCATCTCTAATAGATTGGCCTTTGTCAAAATACATTTTTTACATGACTTTTGTTAAAGAAAATTGAAACCATTTTGTTAAAAAAACACTAATTAAATATGTAAAAAAATTTATAATGTGAAGTTAGGCTTTTTACATGTAAAACAAGTTGTTGAACTATCTATTACAACCCAAAATTGAGCAAAAGGGAGGAAAGGTATAAAACAAGACCAATAAAAATAAGAATAAATAATTGGTCCCACTTCTACATCGATAAGTCCATATGGATGCCATATGTTGATTGGCATTAGTACATGTGGACTATATAATAAAAGTTCGACTTAGTCCATCCAGACCTATCTCCAAATCAAGGTCACTAGCTAACATCCACTTAAATAACATGATTAAAGTAAAAACACATGGTCTCCTAGGACCTCATATTATGCAGACAAGTATCCAACATACATTATTAATTCATCAAAGAAAATATTGCAGGGTTCTATACAATATATCAACCATGACAGCATCATCAGCATTTACGGACATTAATTAAAT
Organism: Hura crepitans; assembly: GCA_948208565.1. Classification (NCBI taxonomy): domain Eukaryota; kingdom Viridiplantae; phylum Streptophyta; class Magnoliopsida; order Malpighiales; family Euphorbiaceae; genus Hura; species Hura crepitans. The sequence goes on along the minus strand of CANXYI011248160.1, from coordinate 7,162 downwards.
GGAAAATAGAAAAACCAAGTCCATATGGACATAAGAACCCTTATGATAGGAGTTTGTGTGGACATAAAAATTTCATGTTAAAAAATAATATTATCAAAATAAACACAACTCACATATCTTTGGTAATTATTCTTGTAATGATATTTCTAGCCTTTACATAGTGACATGTCAATAATAAATTATATCTTACATATTTTTAGGCTCAATGATTATGTACCTATTCATCACTGATGTCTGTGTGGACTACACTTTTAACAAAAGAAAATATGTGTAGAATTCATATTTATCCCAAAATACAAACAATATGAATTTCAAAGATTAGAGTGTAAGGTTCGATTATAGGGACATATTTACCCTATATATAGATTAATAAAAGGTAAATGAAATATACATTATCAAGTATTAAGTGAATATTAGAGCAAAATACAAAGGTTGAAACATAAAACTATTATCAAACATGAGTTATATGGACAAAACATTACAGTCATGCTACTAAAAATACATTCATACTGGCTCAAGCATTTCACAGGTGTTATTTGTGTAGACTTATATCGTTAGGAAAAATAAGCAACAATGGTTTAAGAATGCATGTAAGACAAATGGATATGTATGATAAGTCATTATTTCACCCCCTATAATTGGTTTAGGGATCATAAAAAGACCACCTCACATGAAAAATTAATCCTTAGATGTCATTAAAACTAAGGATAAGAATATACAATTAAAATTACCTTAGGACTTGCCTAGATATAGCTCTAAACTACAAGAAAAAAAGTTGAGTTTTAGAAGGAAGAATTATTTTGTGTAGGCTAAAGGACTAGTACATCAAAACATACTTTAGAGTTTAAACACCTTAAACTCATGGACTTAGGGTTTTTTTTGGATAATCAAAAGTTATCCAAATAGGTTGGTAAGAGATGTATTTATAGTGTTTTCAAAGTAATATTCCTATCCAGAAGTAGAAGGAGTTTAATTAGGATTTAAAAATAGAGTCTAGATAGAAAGACTAGCATTTTGGTAGCTTTTCGTCAAGAAATCTAAGTGTATTTAATCTTGTGAGAAAATCAAGTCCATACAGATGTCGACTTTTGATGGATTAAATGGGCTGTAGCTTATGGGCCTTTCATATTTGACTGGGCCAATGATAGTCTATATGAACTTACTATTTGTTTAGTCATTTTATTGGTCCATGCAAACATGGATTTGGTCTCTTTTGTCTTATAGTATGGCCTATCTCTAGATATCATCATTGGTCACAAAAGTAAGGTGTCTATAATAAGACAACCTTTAAGATGAGATATAAGCATTATGAATTTTTGTTGATGCCTTTTGGATTGAGTAATGCACCTGCTATATTTATAGACCTTATGAATTAAGATTTTCATTCATATCTAGACTAGTCTATAATCATATTCTTTGATGAAATATTTATGTACTTTAAGAATAAGGAAGACTTTGATAAGCATTCAAGATTAGTGTTGCAAAAGCTATGGAAGAAATAATTGTATACCAAGTTTAGTAAGTGTGATTTTTTGCTTGATGAGGTACTTTTCTTTATCATGTGATATCAATTGATAAAGTGAGAGTAGACCATAAAAAGGTATAGGCTATAATGAATTGGATGCCACTGAAGCTAGAAGTTTCTTTTCTTTGGTAGGATATTATAGGCACTTTATGGAAGGCTTTTCTTTTATAGCATCTCTTTTGACCAAGTAGCTATAAAAGAATGTTAAGTTTGAGTGGAATGATAAGCATTAAGCAAGTTTTGAGAAGTTGAAAGAGATATTGACTCATGCTCCCATTCTCACTCAAACAAAGTCCTAAAAAGATTATGTGATTTATAATAATACACCTCTTAGTGGTCTTGGATGTGTGTTAATGTAAGAGGGTAAGATAGTAGCTTATGCTTTAAGGCAACTTAAGCCACATAAGAAGAACTATCCAACCCATAACCTTAAGTTAGTAGCAATTTTGTTTGCCTTAAAGGTATTAAGAGACTACCTTTATGGTGAGAGGTGTTTCACTTATATAGATCATAAGAGTTTTAAATACATACCCACTTAAGAAGAGATCAACTTGAGACAAAGGCAATGGATGGAGTTGCTTAAAGATTACAATTATTTAATTGGCTTCTATCCTAGCAAGGCTAATGTTTTACTGAATGCCTTAAGCCAAACATCTTTGGTAGATATAATTCTAATGACATTTGAGTTTTTATTATGTTATGTGTGCCTTTGACATTCCTTTAACTCATAGTCAATTAGCTTCCCCTCTTGAATTATCCTTACCACATTTTATAGCTTCTCATCTTTCTCTTGAGCTTCTCTCACTTGTCTAAACAAATCAAGCTTCATTCTTATCTCAACTACAAGTGCACCATCATGAGTAAACCTTAATTGGACATTTATTGCCCTTAAAGCTACACATAAATGGAACACAATAGCACATAACATCATCAAACCTTTAAAAGCTACCAAGTGATGTTGAATTGAAGAGGTTAAAATGAAGCCTATAGTACTTTGTATGATATACATCTCTAAAATACATAGAGGTACCAAAATCTTAAAAAGCCCACTTTTTATGGACAGGCATAAAGAGAGACATAGTTGAGTACATGTTAACAAGTTAAAGATAAATAACAGGTTCCTTTAGGTTTGTTATAGACTTTAGTAATACCTAAATGGAAATGAAATAAGATCACTATGGATTTCGTTAATAGACTTCCTTTAACATTGAAAAAGCATGATGCAATGTGGGTAATAGCCAATAGATTGACTAAGTTGGCTTATTTTCTACAAGTGAGAACTGACTACTCTTTAGAGAGGTAAGGTAAGATGTATAAGTAAGAGATAGTCAGGTTCCATAGAATGCCTATCAGGTTCCATAGAATGCCTACTTCAATTGTGTCTAATAGAGATTCGATGTTTACCTCAAGATTTTAGAAGAAGTTGTATGAGGTTTTGGGTATAAAGCTAAACTTTAGTATGGCTTTCCATCCATAGAGAGATGGCTAGTTGAAATGAGACATTCAAGTAATATCTAAAAGGTTATGAGTTTGTTGCATTTGTGATGTGATGTGTTGTATTCTAGTTCTTAAGGCTATGTTGAGAAGTTGTGTCATTAAATTTAAAGGCAATTAGGGAAGTTACTTGTCACTTATGGAATTTTCATATAACAACAACTATCAAGCATGCCTAGAGATAGCTTCTTATGAAGATTTCTAAGGAAAAAAATGGAGTCCTTTATGTTAGAATAAGGTGAGTGAGGATAAGATTTTGGATTGGATTTTATATGACAAACTGTGGAGAAAGTAAAAGTTATCAAAGATAATTTGAAGATTGTCTCAGATTGGTAGAGGTCCTATGCATACTTAGAGAGAAGGACATTAAGTATGAGCTTAGAGATAAGGTGTTTTTAAAAGTGTCACCTTGTAACAAAGCCTTTTAGTTTCGTAGAAAAGGAAAGCTTAGTCCAAGGCTTATCAGTCCTTATGAAGTCATTGAGCATATGGGTTAAGTTAATTAAAGACTAACTTTGCCTTTTGTGTTAGACAAGATCCATAATGTGTTTCATATGTCGACTTTGAGAAAGTACTAATGGAATCCATCTCATGCGATTTCAAATGATTCTATAGAGTTACAATTGGATTTGACTTATAAAGAAGAACTAGTTAAGATCTTAGTAAGAGAGGTGAAAGAGTTGAAAAAGAAGCATATTAGATTAATGAAAGTACTGTAGAGGAATCACAATACCAAAGAAGCCATTTAAGAATGAAAAGACATTATAAGACATCAATATCCTCACTTGTTTGTTCTAAGTAATTTTGAGGATGAAATTATATAAGAGGGGAAGATATTAACACCCCACATATATAGCCTAGAACAAATTGTTAATAAAATAATTTATGTGCATGCATGCATGAGAAATAATAAAAAAATATTTTTAGGATTTTCAAAATAAATATCATTTTCAAAAAAATAATTGAATGTTGAATTTTTATGAAATTGAGGACATAATTGCATAAAACTGAATTTTACAAGGACTGTAAGAGAACTTTGATTATGACTTTTTGTACAATTAAAGACATAATTGCATGAAAATGAATTTTATGAGGACTGTAAGTGAAATTTGATTATAAGCCTATATGGACCATTGGATGGGATTTAAGTGGTTAATCTTAGCCATCAGTTCCTAAGGGTATACATAGCCAATTTTAATTATATTTAGTAGAAATGTGAAAATTGTTCAAATGTTCTTCTACCATTTTCTTCAACAAGTTATAAAAACCATTTTCATGAATATTTTGCAAGGTATTCTAACCTAATCCATGGTAATTTGTTGTGTATTGATGTAATTTTTGCTTCTAAATGCCTTACTTTATATGTATATGTTATTTTTTGCTTAGGTTGTTGTGAGGAAGAAGAAAGGAAAGTGGAAGCAAGAAAGAGGATAACCAAAGGTGAGAGAGCCCTCACCTGACCCATTCTTAGATCTAGATAAAGGATGATACATAGTTGATCTCTATCCTCCTTATACCCGAATTGTAACGCCCATAAGCCAGAGTACTATGAATAGTACCTTTTAGGCCCAAGTGATGTTCCCTGCAGTGCAGGGCATCACCATAAGGGTAGAAAGGGACATATTGGTCATAAAATTTTGATGGGCTTAAAAATGGTAAAACAAATGAATTTAAAAATTTAGCAGAACTAATAAATCATTTCGAGTCGAGAACTAATGAATGAGGAGATAAAATGAGTTTGTGCCGAGACAGCCTCGGCGTGTAACCGAACGGACCCAAAAGTACTATATCTTGTACCTCAAAAATTCCAATGAGTATGATGGAGAAAGAATTTTAATTTTCTGAGGTCGTTTGATACTTTTTCTCAATATTTTATTCTGATGGGTGAATAGTGTCAAAAAGTCAACTATAGAATTTTGACTTGAAATTTTATGTGGGCCTTAGTGACACTAATAGAGGATTTTTAAAACTAAAATGAGTATTTTTGGAGGTTTAAAGATTTTTTTATGAATTTTTGAATTTTAAAAAGGTATCAGGAGAATACTAGCCATCGGATCGCCACATGTCGTGATCGAGGCCACCCACCTACCTTTATATAAGGGGCCACACATGTGAATGGGCCACACATGCCAAAGCATCATCTTTCTCCCTTAGAACCCTAAAATCTGATGCCATTTCTTTCTCTCCTTTATTCTTTTTCCTTCAATTTCTCTCTGCTCTCTCCACCAAATCTCACACAAATTTTATGAATCTCAACCTTCATAGTCTCTAAAAGCCAAATCTTCTTATAGAAATTGAAAATAGAGCCTAGAAAGAGAGATATCATACTTTAGTGAATAATGCAAATTTCTTGAGTAAGTTTTTCTAACCCACTTTTTATTTTTGTTTTAAGTAGGTTAGGGTAAGAATAACCATGGTATTAGATTTCTATTTGGAGTTGTGTATGATTTTTAAGAATTTTTCTAGTGTTAAAATGTGTATGTTTAGGTACCAAAGAGACCATTGAAGGAGAACAAGGATTCAAACCTTTAAGTGGTGGGGAAAAGGGTGTTTTCACACCTTAGGTATGTGGAATAGACTTAAATTCAGCATGTCATATGAATTGTCATGTAAATGTGCATGTTTGGTGTATAGAATTGTGTGTTCATGGTGTTAAGCATGATATTATGGTAAAAGAATGATTTAGTGATGTTAATGAACTCAAAATAATAAGTTTTGCATGATAATTTGGGAAGGAATGTAGGTGTGTGTGCATGTGTGCATTATGGCTGAATGGTATGTGTGTGTGGTATGGCATGTGTAATGATGCATTTGTCATGTAAGTATGGCATTTAGAAAGTAATTGTGGCGTAGTAGACATGCTTAGAGAAATGGTAATAACATTGGCATGTATGGCATGGAATTTTGGTGAAATAATGGCTTATTTAAGTATGTAAGTTATACTATAGTAATGACTTAAAATTGGTGTAAATATGTACCCTGTGGTGTGAAATATGTCTCATGAATAGATATGTGAGGAAATGATGGAATTTAGAGTTGATATGGTTGGTATCATGAAAGATAGGGAACTTAAAGTTGACCAAATGAATAGTAATATTCTCGTAAACTTACTAAATGAATAGTGATTTTGCGAGGATAAGCAAAATATGACATTTTATGTGTGGCATGGCATTTAAGTTGACCGAGTGACATAATAAAGATAAAAACTAATGAAATTTATCATAACAATCTTAAATGGATAATAAATAGTATTTTGGCCCATCAGTTAGACACCCACTAGATAGGTTGACCGATCAACTAGGGAGTTAGTAGCTACTAGGCAGTTTGGTCCTTTAGGAGCCACTACTGTCTATTAGATGTGGTGAGTGAAGTCATCGAGGTTCTGAGATAAACCCTGCATACTCGGGTATTGGGACATCTACCTGGGCTAATCCCTGCTACCCATTTAATGTTGATGAATATTAGGAGGTGCCACAGGGTTAATCCCTGCTATCCACTTGTGATGTTTAGAGATATGATTTAGGGTATTGAGTGGTCCCACGGATCTGATCCCTGCTATCCCATTTATAGATATTGGGACATTTACAGACTGATCCTTGCTATTTTCCAGTCTGGTATTGGGAGGTCTATAGGCTGATCCTAATTATCGGGTGAGGTAGGTACAGCTACTAAGTTCTAAAATATGGGCCACTACATAGGATAGTTCCCACTATCTAGTTTTTTAAAGTGTTGTTTGTCTGTTATGGGCCAAAAATATAATGAACTTGATTATGAATTAAATATATAGACTTAGACTTACTAAAGGAACTTAACATAATAGAACAGGGTAAGTGGTATCTAAGCTTATGTGTTGCATGATGTACGTGCGTGCTTCCATGGTGACATACTTAATTTTATCTATTCCACCACCAAGTTTATACTCAGTATGTCGGTATTTCAATGCACAGGCTATAAATTTAGGGTCAATCAGCTTTAGTTAGCACTAGTATAGCTGCGTCAGAGTCCTTTAGGTATCTTTTTGTCTCTATTTTGGTTTGATGTAAATAAGCACTCATGTATAAGAGATTTAATATGGTTGATGTATGTAAGGTATAAATCTTGAGTTAGTGACACTATATGATTGTATAAACTTGGTCTTGTATA
>CANXYI011248099.1:0-11809 GCA_948208565.1 Hura crepitans | reverse complement strand
AAAATTTTGCTAGAGAAAAATACTTAAACATTTAAAAGTTTATAAGAAAAGTCACTTTTGCTAATTACATGATATTTTCATTTGATAAATGAAGATGTGGCTATTGAAATCAGTTGAAAAATACATGCAGGAGTGGCACATTGCTTAATGCCTAAAAAAAATGGACACATCAACTGTACAGTGGCAATATAGCAGTGTCTTTGTCCTTATAAATACTTAGTATTGTTACATGTACAACTGGCACTTTCAGTTTTTAGTCTTCAGATGACATAAAGTTCCTACATGATATTTTTTTAGCTAATATCAATAGGTTCATTTTCATTTATTAGTTGAAAATCTAATAAAATCGATTAGGGTGACTTCTTTTTATAGTTTTTAAATGTTTAAGTATTTTTCTGTGATCAAATTTTTTATTGTTACTGATTTATTATTAGGGTATAAGTCTAATGACCATTGATAAAATTAAGCCGATATCCTCCAAGCTCCAAACTAAGAAATAACAAGCACAAGGACGTGCTGAGGTAAACTCTATAAATGAAGCAGAACATATTGCAGACAATAGCAGCTGAAGTGTATAGAGAACATATCATCCTTAGCAAAGACCAGTACAATCAACTTGGTAAACTCTATAAATGAAGCAGAACATATTGCAGACTATACTTACTAAGACAATAGTAGTTGAAGTGTATAGAGAACATATCATCCTAAGCAAAGACCAGTCCAATCAACTTAAAGTTAAGCCATATCTCTCATCAAATCAATCGAAGTAAAACAAATAGTACAAGGAATTGCTACTACTACTGGTATTCATCACATAGGAAGGCTCATATCCAATTTATGTGATCTTCGCACTTCTTGTATAATAATCTACTTGGACAAGTGCTATTGATCACGTCTTGTGACTTGCAACATTTTGCTACTTATCACAAAGTTTTCAATCGTCCAATAAACCCAGTGAATACAATATAAATATTTCACATATGGAATAGTCATATTTGACGATACTTTAATATTGGACAATATATTTTATATACCATCCTTCTGCTGCAATATAGTGTGTACAAGTAAATTAGGAAAGGCTAATCATTATTGCCTCATTTTTAATAAAGATTTTTGTTCCATTCAGGATCTACACACATGGAAGAAGATTGGGCTAGCTAAGTAGACAAGTGGTGTTTACCAATCTCTTAAACCACTTATAAATACCACCAATACGCTATCTTTCCTCTTTTCACAATAACTTTATGCTAAATGCATCTCTTGTATGGAACTATAGATTGGGGGATACATCGTTTCAAAGAATTCAGCAGGTCCCTCAGGTTAGTCACCAAATAAATAGACATCAATTCATCTTGTGACATGTGTCATTTTGCCGAATAAAAGAAATCCGTCTTCCCTCTTAGCCAATTAAAAGTTGCAACTTCCTTTGACTTTGACACTCGTTGACATTTAAAGGCTTGCCACACCCTTTTTGCTAGGACACAGTATGAGCAAACAAGCTCACAATTAGGAGATCATAAGTCGCCACTTAGTTATTATACCGAGAATTAATATATCAACCAAGAATCAATATATTAATTTTCAAAAAATTAAATTTGTTGCCGACACTTATTAATTATATGTTCAATAATCTACATATGCCCTTCATATCACACCGCAATGCCCATACTATAATGCAATGCAATAATCTACATATGACCTCTGTATCACATAAAGACATAAGTAAAAAGAAAAACAAGCAATCAAGTAGAAATTTCATAAAGTCCATAATTAGTATTGTGCACATAAATAAGCCTACTTATTATGAAGATAATCATGTGACGCTATTATCTCATTTGTAAAACATGTTCATGATTTATTTTAATAATCTTAATACATGAAATTGCTATAATATTATTGTATATGATGGATCAAACATTATTTTGATGTAAACTCAAGAACATAAGATTAAAACATCTAAATTAAGTAAACTTGCATAAAAATGAATTTTATTAAAAGAATTACATTTATATAAAATTTATGAAAATCATGTTTTTAAGATCATGTAATGATAATAACAAGTTTATGATAGAAATCATATTTTCAGAATTTACCACGCTTGTTGGTAATTTTTAATATAACAATTCTTGAAAATCGATTTCTTGATAATTTCACTATGAATGAATTAAGAACTTTGTTCAATTATTTCTAAAACTCAAGAATAAAACTCGAGTTATTTAATTCTCTCTAAACCCTCGAATATTTCTAAATTTAAACTTGAAATTCGGAAATCATCTCAATGAATTCTCTAATTTTTGGGTTGAGTATGAAGAAGCGAGGAGAAGGTTAGTATTTATAAGCATGGAATCATGGGAAAGAAGGGTAAAATATGTCAAAATAAGGTTTCAAATATTTCCCGACTTATTAGAAAAAATCGATTTATAGGAATTCTGCACAATCGATTAAAAATCCAAATCCATTTGAAAAATTCTGCAAAATCCTAAAATTTACCGGAATGATGCAGAAACATCCACGCAGAATGTCGAGGAGTGTAGCATAATATTTGTCCAAAATATGCAAAAAATTCCTATGCTGCGCTTCAGTTCAATTGTGATTGGTAGGACCAATTCTCCAGCTCTAAAACTATACTTTTCTATATTAACTCAATTTTAGTTCATTTTTATTCTTTTAAACCTCCTCAAATTTCTAAATATTTAAAAGAAATACTGCAATATATTAAATGCAAATATGATCAACGTAATACATAATTATCTAATGATCAATAATCAAAATTTAAATAATGCTGCAATTTATTAAATGTTCCAATATACTAAATCACTATTTCAAAATTTATTAATATTTACTATACACATTAAAATTTTATTTTTTTCGATATTTATTTACATGATCCATAATTCGGTCCGTACGTTAATACCCATGGATACATACCGTTAAATTAAGCGTGTGATGTACTCGTGCTTTGAACTAACAGAATGCGTCCATGCATATAACGTATTTTGATATAAAGATATGCATCCTTGTATGCCGTTATATTAACACACTGTAATAACAATCTCTTTACATATTAATTTAATTATTTATTTAAAATAATAAAAAATTAAAAATATTTACGATTCAAAGTCGAAATTAAAATTAAACTACAATTAAATAGAAAACGTTTCAACTCAAAATGAAAGATTTTTGTTTCAATTTCAACTCTCGTACAACCAAAACTGCCAGTTTTGAAATTGTGGTGAACCGGACACAAAACCGACTTTAAGTTGTCACTCAAGACTCGAAGCTTTTGCTAAATTCCCGTATCCGCTGCCATCCTCCCATAAAGTTCCACGTGGATAAACACGAACTGGTGAATACTGGCCTAGAGTGCGGTCTTTTTGCAAAAGTATTATGCTCACGCAATTAAATAGTTTAGATATTATTAAATAAAAAAATTGATATATAAATATATTAATTAAATAATTAAACTTTAATAATATATTAAAATTCATTTAATTATAAAAATATATCAAATTAATCTCCTTTTCCCTTCACTTCCTCACATTCCATTCACATCTCTTTTCATCTAAAAATTTATCTTCTATTTTCTTTCAATTATTTTTTCATTTATTTGTTCTTTTACTATATTTTTTTAAAACATCCATTAATAAATTATTATTTATACTTTTATCTAGATTTTTAAAGTACAATTAACTAAATATCTTTCATTAAATTATAATTGAAAAAATCAAAATGAAAGTATTAATTGGTTGAAAAATAGATATAATTCGGTTAATTAAATTATATTTTAATTTTTTTAATTTTTATGTGAGTTGAATTAGATTTAATAATTTATTACAGTAGAAAAATTATATTAGATATTAACGCATATTAAGTGTTTGTTAAAATATCAAAATTAGTATATAGTAATATGAAAATTGGTATAACATAATTATTATATTGTGTTATACCTTTTTATAAAAAATTTTAAAAAATTGATATAATAAGATATAATAAATTGTTATATCTTATTATATTATACCATGTTATATGTTTTTTATTGAAAATTTTAAAAATTAATATAATACAGTATAATAAATTGTTATATCTTATTATATTATTGTGCATTAAATACTGAAAAATAATATAATAATTTATTTTATTGTATAAAAAGTAAAAAATTAGTGTATTTTTTAAATTAAAAATTTTAAAAAGTATAAATTTAAAATATAACTTTTTTTTTTTGTAAATTTTTAAAAAATAATATTAAAATTAATATATATCATATAATATTTTTAAAATAATATAAATAATATAATCCGTTAGATATTATAATCTTTTCGCTGAGGACTGGAGCCCTACTCATGAACACGTCAAGGGAAAGTACTTGGTCTTGGACAACGTTTTCATAGCTAACGACGCCGTTTGGAGCAGCACAATACCCGCCTAAATCAAGTTGGGTATAAATATCGCCGTCTTCCAGCGACTCTCCGGCATCAGGTACTCCGTGTTTGGTTTGTAATCCAATTATTTCATTCTCTCTTCCGTTGGATAACCCCTCTCTCTTTTCAAATATTGGATTTACTCTGATTTTGATTCAAAGCATCTTCGGTTTTGCATTCTCAAGGTAATTTTCATGATATATAAGTTGCTTTTGTTCTGGTTGGTTAATATTTGAATTGGTACCCGCCATTTCAGTTCCTTTCTCAATGATGTCTATCAGTTTCTTCCGATTATTCCTCAATTTTTGAGAATTATTCTTTTAGAGTAAGGTTTCCAGCTCCGGATTTTTATTTTTGAATCTGTTCGTTCAATTTTATCGTTATAGTCTTTTGTTCTTTCTTGGCTGAAGATTTTTATGTACTGTTATTTATTCAATTCTTGCTCTTTCTTCCATTTGTTAAGTTAATTTCTGATGATTATCTTCACTAGTTCTGAAGTGCCTTTGGGCCTAAATGTTTTTTTTTTTATCCGCTGTATTCGGTTTTTTTAATTGCATATGTTGATTTTGAAGCCTGAATCAACTTCTTGCTAGTGTGCATGGTAGAAATTTTTCCGAGTTAGCTTCATTTCATGGTTTTGTTTTTGGGGCTAAATATGTTGTTTTGTGTTTATAAAATTCACTCAAGGGAGTTTGAAAATATATATGACAGGCAAGTTTTCATTGCCAATCATTTAGGCTTCCATAGCTGTGTTTGTGATTACGTGATCTCATAATTATTGAATCAGACATCAATTCTAACCCTTGAAAACACTTCCAATCGTGGAAACATGAATTCTGAGCCATGATTTTCCGGATCTTCTTTATATTGCCCTTGATTTACTTAGTAATCATGTGAATTACACGGCCCTCTATTTTTTCCAGTTCAACATTGAATATGACCATAGGTACTTATTTTGATAATATAATGAGGATTAATTGAAAACGTTACACCCGCAATCTTGATTCTGTCTCTGTATATTGGTGTTCTTTCAAGATTGCATTATAATTAAATTTTTTTTATCACTTCTTAAGTTTATTGTTATCTTGATAGTTGAAGATGCCAGCTGCTGGTGAGCCATTTGTTGAAGTTGACCCTACTGGGCGGTTTGGGCGGTACGATGATTTGCTCGGTGCTGGTGCTGTGAAGAAGGTTTATAGAGCATTTGATCAAGAAGAAGGTATTGAAGTGGCTTGGAATCAGGTGCGGTTAAGGAATTTTATCGAAGATCCAGTACTGATCAATAGGCTCCACTCAGAGGTTCAGTTGTTGAGATCATTAAAGAACGAATTCATAATAGTTTGCTACAGTGCTTGGTTGGATGAAGAGCATAGCAAACTGAATTTTATTACTGAGATTTGCACATCTGGAAATCTAAGAAACTACAGGAAAAAGCATCGCCATGTCTCTTTGAAAGCCTTGAAGAAGTGGTCAAAGCAGGTACTCGAGGGGTTGGTTTATCTCCATACACATGACCCATGCATTATTCACAGAGATCTGAATTGCAGCAACATCTTTGTCAATGGGAATATTGGCCAAGTAATTACATTGACTTTGCTTTTCTGCTTCCTGAGTAGCTTTGGATACCCAAATTTGCTGCTAATCCCATTCTTTTCTCAAACTATACTTTCTGATTTGATTAAGACCATTGAAGTTAGGCACTTGCCATTCTTCAGTTATTGACATTTACTCATTGAAGGCAATCTATGTACGTCTGTCTGATTGAAATTTCCACCAGAATCACACACATAATAGTTGGAAACGGCAAGCATTGATCATTGGTTTTTTTTTACTATAAGATAACTCATCTGGTCTGGTTTAAGAAATGTGCATAAACCCTTGTTTGAGGCAGCACTAAATGGAAGAATGATACAGTGGTGTTTCATAAGAGGTCCCATTTCACTTGAGATGCTGTTTTGATAGCTATTCTTACTGTATGCTATCTGCAGTTCACTTTTTCATAGAGTTCTTTGATAAATCTTCTAGGGACCAGGTTTCTTACAACGAAACAACATCTGATGATTTCTTGCTTGGAAATTGAAACTCATACATCTTTAAGTCAATGTCTCCAATTTCTTTCTGACCCGTGGATTCATAAACTCAAAGTTCTATGAATTGCCTATGCAGGTGAAAATAGGCGATCTTGGCTTTGCGACAATAGTGGGGAAGAGCCATGCTGCGCATTCAATCATAGGCACACCAGAATTCATGGCACCAGAACTGTACGAAGAAGATTACACTGAGTTGGTAGACATATACTCGTTTGGAATGTGTTTGCTAGAGATGGTTACAATGGAAATACCATACAGTGAATGTGATAGTGTAGCAAAGATATACAAGAAGGTGACTTCTGGAGTGAAGCCACAAGCCTTGAACAAGGTAGCAGATCCTGAAGTGAAGGCTTTTATTGAGAAATGTATAGGTGAGCAAAAGGCAAGACCTTCAGCATCTGATCTTCTCAAGGATTCATTCTTTTCTGAACTTAATGATGATGAAACAGATGTCAATAACCCAGATGCCTGACTATAAATTAAGATGACGATATAACTGAAGTGGGTCTTTAACATTCTCTCAATTAGTAGATAAACTCGCAGTATTAACGTCTTTTCAAATGCCTAATCCTTCTAAGATCTTTATGTAATTTTGTTCTATTAAAACATATTTCTTGTTTACTTTTATTGTTCTTCGTTGCAGTAATTTTGTTCTATTAAAACATATTTCTTGTTTACTTTTATTGTTCTTCGTTGCAGCTTTTTCAATTGGAATCTTATTATTTAAAATTTAGCAATTAGATTTTTAATGTTGATAGAACATTTTAATTAAACATCTCTATTTATATTTCCATTAAAATTAATGAAAATTTCAATTTTTATTAATATATATTTTTTCCCATTGTTATTTACTAATTAATGTAAATAAAAATTAATAATAAATTTGTATCATTTTTATTAATTAAATTGAATAATTTTCTTTAAATTTTATTATGTGGCTATTTTTAATTAATTAATAAAAGAAATATTTATTTTATCCAAATATAATTAAATAAAAATATAATATTTATTTTTCAATTTAATTGGATATTTTTTAATTAATTTTTTTAAATAGTCTGCGGATTAAAATATAAACATATTGTTATTTTTATATTTTAATAAGTTCAATTTTTGTTTTTGACAAGAAATTAAAAATTTATATATTTTGATATATTTTTTTTATTTGAGCGTGATTAATTAACTCTACAACTCTTTATTTTCTTATAGTTTATTGGCTTTATACAAAATTTAATTTTTTTTATAACTAATTATTTTGTTTTGGTTGATTGATAAAAAAATTATTAAATTTATAAAAAATATTTATAAATATTGCATTAACTTAAAGCAAATGAATGATTTATAAATATAATTTGTAATTTATGAATTTAGTTTATAACCATAACAATAATAATAGTAACAATAAATTTTAACATAAATTAAATAGCAAATTAAAGATTTTTATAAAAATTAAAAAATAAATTTTATACTTTAAGTTATGTTAGGATAAAATTAAGTTTTTTTATTAAAAATTAAATGTTAGCTATATATTAGTAAATCTAAGAAAAAAATATCTAATTTATCTAATAAAAATGATAAAAATTTATTATCAATTTTTAATTATATTAATTATTAAATAAAAATTGAAAAAATTAATAAAAAAATTTAAAATTTTCGTTAGTTTTAACAGAAAAATAGATAAAAAGGTTTAATTGAAATATCCCATAAACGCTATAGATTTAACTGTAAAATTTTTAAATAATAGGGTTCTAATAGAGAATTGGTTTAAACGGTAGGTTTGTTTTTAAGTTATCCTTTTTTTTTTTACGTTCTTAAAATTTTTCATTGAAAATAAAAGGAAAAAAATAAATGTGCCATTCATAAAAACAATTATTTTATAACTCAGGTTATATACTAGTTATAAGATTACAAATAAGACGAAACGTATCATAAATAAATTAGGTCACTTTTATGGATTAAATGAGTTGCGTTATAAATGAATTATTGACCGATTGAATTTATAATAAAAAAAAATCTCTCTACATATAGTTTTGAGAAATATAAATATCTAATATGACAAAATCAAGTTGAGAATAAGGGTGAGAGAGGAAACTTATAATGAAATTAATGATAATATTCTTATGGTTCAAATCAAAATTAAACTAAATTTAAAACATAATAAAAGGATATGGTTTTTGACATCCCTAAAATATAGAGAATGAGATAAGAATCTCATGCCAAAATAGAAAGTTAACTCCGAGATCCACCCTTAATAGAAATCCTAGTTCTACTGAGATTCAATCTATTCAGCTTATAAAAGGGTAATTCTTAACCACTATTTACCCTTTTGATTCATTCTTCAGAATCCCTTACTAACTTAAGCATTAGAGTTGTCTTGCAGGTTACTTCAAGTGAAGTTTTATTGGCGAAACATTAATTGGTGCGGTGAGTGCGGAAGTTTTTATTGACTTTGCTTGAAACTTTGACAATGTGGATCCAACTAATAATATACCAGCCAATAAAAAAAATGCACTTGCTACGCCTATAGGTGAGTTAGCCAATGGAAGAGCTCCAAATACATTGCTAGGTGATTTGAATATGGCCCTGATTATAGCCCTTAACAACTTAACAATAGCAACTCATCAATTGCAAGTAGGGATGCATTATTTGATAATGGAAGCTAAGAAGAAAGGTTGTTGCCATCAACAAGCCTGGCATATTGCCTTAATAAAAGCATCAACAGATTCAAAAGACAATCAAGCCACTAGTTTGAACCACAAGTGCTATGAAATAAGTTTTGCAAAACCAGTGAATTGAGCAAAAAAAAAAGGATGAGTTGGGAAAAAAAGAGCAAAAAATAGAAAATCGAGAGAGAAAAGTTGAAGGAGATAATGGTAAAGGACAAGGGAGATGATTCAAACCTTATTGGTTCCACATTAGCAAAAGTCTTTATTGATGAATCGTTGCCACCTAAGTTCAAATTGCCCTAGTTCAATAAGTATGACGGTAATATGAATTTGAAACATCATGTGGCAAGTTTTAGAGAAACCTTTCTCCTTTTAGTCCTCAAAATACTCATTGTTACATATTGTATTCCCAACTACTTGAAGAGGATTAGCGAATGATATGTTCAATGATTTACTTACTAGGTCAATATTTTCTTTTAGACAATTAGAAATTCTATTGTTTAATACTGGATAAGACAATGACATATTTATAAAAAGTGGTATAATAAGAGGGTAAATCTCTTACAAGCTACATAGAAAGATTTAACAAGGTGGTCATGCTAATCAAAGATTTAAATAAAGAAGGGGTTATTATAGCACTATTGAGAAAATACAAAGAATTTGGCCCTATTCCATTCCATTCACAAAAAACTGCCAAAGACCTTTAAGGAGTTAATAGAGTGAGCACAAAAGTATGTTCGGATGGATGAAGCTAGGAGGGCCTTCCAACCAAAGGCAAAAAAGAATAAAGATAAGTTGAATAATAGAGGCTTGGGTAGAGGAGAAAGAGGCAAGAAGACACAAACATAGTATGCTCCACTCAATGCTAGCCAATCAAAAATTTTGATATGGACACATCATAACAGTAAAAATGTATGATGGCCAAAGAGGATAAGCCAAGGTACTGTTTGGCTCAAGGATAAAAATCGGTATTGTTGATATTATAAAGATTACGAGCATGATATAGAAAATGCTAGCTTTTAAAGAAGAAATTGAAAGGTTAATTTAGCAAGGATCATTATATCATTTTCAAAAAAAATATGATTAAGGCAAAAAGAGAAAAAGGGAAATTGATCATGATATTGAGTAGACAAAATGGAAGGAACTAATTGGAATAATAAATGTATGATAGGGTGCATTTATACATCATTTTCCTTATAATTTTTCATACTTTTATATGCTTAATTGTGCTTAATTAATAAAGATTAACCCAGTTTGTGAATTTTGGTTATTTTGGGGTAGGTTTCATAAATCTCAAGTTAATTCATAGATTTTTGAAGACTTTTAAAGAATTTGCTTAGCCGTGGGTGTTAGCCTTGGGTCAAGACTAAGGGTTGCGGCCACCTGTTAGATACAATTACATTTTTATTAGATAACTGTCATATTTAGTTGTATTTTTTAGAGAGACTTTTGTGAGAAATAATCTACCATTAATTAGGATAATCCTGGAAGATATTTTGAGACTCCTATCTCTTCTACCCTCTTTAATCTTTTGGAGGAATTTTAGGAGATAATCCCCTTTCCATAAAGAACTCTCTTTCTTTTTATTATTTATCAATTGTAAAAGGAACGTATTCCTCATATTCTATTTTTCTACATTTAAAAGCTTCTACATTCTGAATATTTTTCTACTGAGTTTTTTCTTTATTCTAGCCAAAGATTGTTGAAGTTCATGTTCTATAAAGATTGTGAGATCTAATTAAATTCTTTTATTCTCTTTATTATTTCAGTTTTTGTGGATTTTCTGTTATCTATTCTTATATTGTTGTTTTTATTAATTCTACAATCTAGCCAATTGTGTGATTAATCTAATAGTAACTGCTATTTAGATTTTTGGGAAGATAATTGCTTGATAAATCTAATTTTTGTAGCAACCAACCGACAAACTATGTTGTGGAGATATACAATCTAGTTGTAATAAACTGTAATGTCAAGTTTATTGGTTAGAATCAAGTTCCTCTAATTTTTAATGCTTTTAACAGGTTAAATTTTTCGACAATGTTCTAGGATTTCTGGATTACTTAGAGATTAATTATTAAGGTTTCATAATTAATCTATTTTTAAGGAGAAATTAATTATTAGATGGTATTTAACAACTATAACTGATTGGTTGAAATAATAATTTGATTATTTTTCATATCTATGATCAATCCTGAGAACTGAACCAAAATTAATCCTTGTGCTAGGTTCCATCTATTGATTTTTCCCATTTAAATTTTTTGCTTTTTATTTAATTTGATTTGTTACTTTAATTTTTAGTCATATAAAACTCCCATTTAATTATTTTGATTATTTTCCTTGGTTGTTCTTGAAGATTTAAATTAAACCAATCCCTGTAGATTCAACCCTGATCACCCTAGTTACAATTTATTTGTGTCTAGAGAGTAGGAAATTATTTTTGGTGGATTCAACACCCATCAAATTTTGGTGCCATTGCCAATGATTGGTTTCTAATTAATTTAATTCTTTCGACAGTCCAAAATTTTTATTTTATTTTTCTTTTATTTTTATTTATTTGTATTTTGTAATTTTGATTTTAATTTATTTTTTGAATTTTTATCCAAATAGGTTTGCTACATTTCAATTTATAGCTTCCTGC
>CANXYI011248048.1:0-10597 GCA_948208565.1 Hura crepitans | reverse complement strand
AGAAAAACTAAGAAAACCTATGAAAACTCACCTTACACCTTTGTTGGAATGCCTTTTGACCCTTAGACATTGGGTGTTTTTTAATTAACTCATGAGAGCTTCTTTTCTAGTGATTCTTCTTCCACAATTACCTTAACATATAAGAATGAGTTTTAGTATCTTTATCTTTCTAAAACTAGTTGATGAAGATGATAAAAATGGGATGTTTTCCTCGGAATGCTGTTGGCTCCAACAAGAAGAAGAAAAGAAATTTTCTTCGTTTGTGAGTGGACTTTACCATTTGTCACCCTTGGTTAACATATGGAATGGCCCTTAGGCCAACTAGCTTAGCTTAAGTGGGTCCTAAAACCTCCTAAACCATCCCGAAAATGGCTTAATTTTGATAGAAATTTTGGGAAATTTTTAAAAATCATAGGGACCTCAAAAAATTACATTGTTTGTTTTAAAATTCCTTATTTAATCCCCTCTACATGTTGATAAAATTTTGCATCCAAATTCCATCAATAGGGCAGTTTTACAGACTACTTTGATTTGCGTGCTAATCTAAAAAATTATGAGAATTTAAAAATGACCACAAAATTCAAAAATTCTTTCACCAATAGACTCAGTGGAATTTTTGAGCTTCAAGGTATGATATTTTTGGGTTAGTTTGGGCACATCCCAAGTCATTCTCGGCCCGACTCAGTTTAACCCTATAGATCACTAACTTATAATCCAAAATGAATTATTGGTTCTACTAGATTTTTAAAATTTACTTTTTTCATCAATTTAAAGCCCTCGAAGTTTCATGACCAGTTCCATTGCCTCAATTCTCATGCAAATAACACAGCACCCTGGGCACACTTTTTGGAATTAGTTGCACTATTCATGAAGCCTCGACGCACGAGCGTTATAGTTCTTCCCCTCTTAACAAAATTTCATCCTTAAAATTATCTAAAGTAAATAGTTGTGGATACTAGGCCTTCATATGTTCCTCTAGCTCTCAGTTAGCTTCTTTAGTATTATGATGTCTCTATAGCACCTTGACTAGTGTTATGGATTTATTTCTCAATTATATCACCTTACGAGCCAAAACTTGCACTAGTTCCTTTTCATAGCTTAAATCAGGTTATACTTCAATGTCTGTCATTGGAATCACATGTGAAGGATTCGACTTGTACCTCGTGAGCATTGAAACATGGAAAACATCATGTATCTATTATAGCTCAGGTGGCAATGCTAACTTGTAAGCCAATGGTCTAACCCTTTTTGTAATTTCATAGGGTCTAATAAATCTAGGACTCAACTTCCCCTTTTTCCTAAATCTTAACACTTTCTTCCATAGAGATACTGTTAGAAACACTTTTTCACCAATTGTGTATTCACTATCCCTTCGTTTTAGTTCAGCATATGATTTCTATCGGTTAACTACAGTTTTTAGTTTGTCTCTGACCACTTTCACTGTTTCCTTTACATCTCTGATTAGATCAATACCAAAAATTTTATTCTCCCTAACTTCACTCTAACACAAAAGAGTTCTGTATCATCTACCATACAAAGTTTCATAAGGTGCCAATCCTAAGCTAGACTGATAACTATTATCATAGGCAAACTCTGTTAAAGATAGGTATTGATCCCAACTATCTTTAAACTCAATTGCACAACCACATAGCATATCCTTAGGTACTTATATCACCTTTTCTAACTGTCTATCAACCTGAGGATGAAAAGTTGTACTATATGCTAGTGTGGTGCCTAATGCTTCTTATAGCTTCTTCCAAAATCTAAAAGTAAAATAAGGATCTCTATTAGAAATAATAGTCACTAGAACACCATGAAGTCTTACTGTTTCATCCACATATAGTCTAGCTAGCTTTTCTAAAGAATAATCCATTTTGACTAAGATAAAGTGAGTTGTCTTTGTTAATCTATCAATAATCACCCATACAACATCACATTTACCTTTGGTCATAAGTAAACCCATCACAAAATCCATGGTCACCTTTTCCCATTTCCATTATGGTATTGCTATAGGATGCAATAATCCAAAAGGAATGTGGTGTTCAACTTTCACTTATCGACATGTCAGACACCTTGCAACATTTTATACCATATCTTTTTTTATACTAGGCCACCAATAATGAGACTTCAAGTCTAAAAACATCATTGTGCTCCCTGGATGCATAGAATAAGGAGCTTCATATGCCTCTTTCAATATCTACAACCTCAGGTCATTTGTACTAGGTACACATAACCTGTTTTGATAATACAGACACCTATCTTCTATCAATTCAAACCTTATGGCCTTCCCCTCTTTGACTTTACTAACCATCTAGACCAACTGCTCATCTTTCATCCGAGTCTCTTTAATCTATTATTGAAAATTAGGTTTTACCTCCAATTCAGCCAAAATGGCATTCTCTGGAGTATACTGCAATCTAGCATTTATGGCTTCTAGAGTTACCATGAACTTCTTACTTAAAGCATTTGCCACCACATTTGCTTTCCCTGGGTGGTAATTAATTAAATAGTCATAATCTTTTATAAATTCTAACCACCTTCTCTATCTCAATTTCAACTCCTTCTAAGTGCGGAGATACTTCAAACTTTTATGATCTATATAAATGTAACATTTTTCTCCATACAAGTAGTGCCTTTATATTTTTAAAGCAAAAATAGTAGCAGCTAGCTCTAAGTCATGAGTAGGATAATTCCTCTCATGTGGCTTCAACTATCTTAAAGCATAGGTTACTAAATTCCTATCTTGCATCAACACACAACCCAAACCATTTAGTGAAGCATCACTATACACTGTGAAATCCTTACATTATTCAGGTTGAATTAGGATAGGAGCTTTAGTCAACATCTTCTTCAATTTCTCAAAATTTTCTTAACATTTGTCATCCCACTCTAGTCTCGCATTCTTCCTAATCAATTTGGTTAAAGGAGTAACAATGATGGAGAACCCTTTCACACATCTCCTATAATACCTTACTAATCCCAAAAAACTTCTTATATCAGTCACATCCCTTAGTGGTTCCCATTCTAACATTGCCTTCACTTTATTAGGGTTAACTCTGATCCCTTCTGCTAAACTATATGTCCTAGAAATACAACTTCACTCAGCTAAAACTCACCTTTACTAAGCTTGGCATATAATTATTTCTCCCTTAGAGTCTGTAACACAACTTTGAAATGTTGTTCATGTTTTTCCTAGTTTCTAGAATACACCAGAATATCATTTATGAACATCACCATAAAACTAGTCCAGATAAGGTTGAAAAACCCTATTCATTAGGTCCATAAAACTATTGGTGCATTAGTGAGCCTAAATGGAATCACCAAGAATTTATATTGCCCGTATAGGGTTCTAAAATCAATTTTAGGAATATCAGCCTCTCTGATTCTTAATTAATGATATTTAGATCTCAAATATTTGAGAATATACTAGCACCTCTCAACTGATCAAATAGATAATCTATTATGGGCAATGGATGTTTATTTTTCATAGTCATCCTGTTTAACTACTTGTAATCAATACACAGTCGGAGCAACCCATCTTTCTTCTTTATAAACAATATAGGTGCTCCCTCAAGGAGATACACTAGGTCTAATAAAACCCTTTTCTAACAAATCTTGCAACTATACTTTTAGTTCTTTTAATTCAGCAAGTGCCATTTAATAAGGAGCAATGGATATTAAAGCTGTACTAGGATATACCTCAATTTCAAAGTCAAGTTCTCTCTGAGGTGGTAAACCTGACAACATATCCAGGAATGCATCAGAGAATTCAGAAACAATAGAGATATGTTCAAGATTAGAGCTAGGAATATTCATGTCAATGGCTTAAGCCAAATATGCTTCACACCGTTTTCGAAGAAGTTTTCATACTGTAACAGTGGAGATAAAATTATTTAGAAAACTTCTCTCACCATCCATTATCATTATCTATCCCTCTATAATCTGGAGGCTCAATTTCTTATGTCTACAACCAATTATGGCTTAATGCTCTATTAGCCAATCCATTCCTAGTATCACATCAAACTCATTAAAAGGTAGGTTAATCAAATCAGTAGAAAATTGATGTTCATGAATCACTAGAGGACACTCTTATCTTTTAGCCAAATCACACTACCCTTGATGTCTCTTCTAACAAGTATTACATGTTGGGGGTTCATTTTTATCACCTGCTATGCCAAGAGCACTATCAGCTTGAGGAGGCAATTAAGGTCTACCTATAGAAGCTCGTTTATATCTTTGGGACTATGCTTGCCTCTGCCCTTAATACCTTGATTGATATTGGGGTCTAAGCCGAGACTGAGACTGTCCCTCTCTTCTTTTCTTATTATCCACTGACCCCACACTAGGCTGTCCCACAGTGAATTGCCTCTTCCTCTAAAAGAAGTCCCCCTTCTCTTGCATCGTTTCTTTCATGTCATATGAAGTTGCCACCAGCACTGTGAAATCTTTCTCTTTAGGATTTGTTATCTGCATTCTTAATTCTACATTAGGCTTATTAAAAATCTCTTGCATTTCTCTTCTTCATTGGGAATAAATTCTTCAATATACTTCGACTGTCTGGTAAAATTATTCTCATATTCTGACACTGTCCTTCTTCCTTACTTCAAGTTAAGGAATTCTTGTCTCCTTTTATCCTTATAAGATTTATGTAAGTATTTCTTCCTAATCAATTATAGCTTCTTCCCAAAGAAGATAAGTGACACACTGATAATTTCTTCTTTTATACATTTCAACTGCTCAAAATTCTAAATGTTCTGTCTAGCCAGTAATCAACTTTGGCAGCATTATGCTCTTTCCTCCCGAAGAAGTCAACATCTCCTATTTTTCAGCCTCTCTAAACATATTTTTCTATAGAAGAGCTGATGGTGGAGGTTAAGATGGATTAACAACAATGGTAGTATGTCTGAGCAAATCAACTTCCTATTATACCAAAGCAAGAGATACTTCTACCTACTGTTGGCCAGGCACTTATAACTATGGCTGCTATATAGCATCACTAGGTTCAGGTACTGATGCATTGCTTACCCCCTGTACAATTATAGGTGCAATACTAGCCACTTCCTTGGCCCTTTTTCGGGTACTTGATCAGCCATGATTTTATTACAAAAGGACCAACCTATCAACCTTGTGCAATGTGAAAGTTCAGAAGAATATAACCCTAGAGAGTTGCACTCATGTACATTACCTAGGAACATTAAACCTATGCTCTGATACCACTAAATGTGATGCCTCTTATTGGATTCTCGAAGAAATCCAATAAGCGGTGCACTTTCTGCTAGGTCACCTATCTTAAAATTGACCTTCCAGTTCATTCATTTAACTTTGACCAAATTCCCATTATTTGGTTCAGGTTAACTCCAATTGTGGTTCTATCTTTTCAAAGGCTCAACTTAAGGTCATATAAGTCCATCCAAACCAAAACTAGCCATTTATGGACTTTTTAGTTTTTTACTTAAATCTGGCAGCATAATGGTTGTTCGGGTGACTATCCAAAATTTTTAACACCTGTAAAATACTTCAATAACTATATATATCACATCTCCTAGACCCTTCTAGTCCCTTAGATATACACCTAACATTATTTGTCTATCAATCATCAATATAGGCCTCAGGCCACAATTAGATAATAAAAAATTAGAGCCTCAGGCTCACATACAATAAATCAGTTAATAAACAAAACCATACATTCATAAAGTCTAATAATTACTTAACACAAAACACAGTCCATATATATATATATATATATATATATATATATAACCTTTTCATAGTACCCATTCCTTACCTATATATATGAGTGCAAAACTGTACACTAAACATATAGAGATCTTACCAACTTATCCTCTAAACCTTGATTAGACACACTTTGAGGCTATTGCAAGTTTTGATTACCTGTGCACCAAAACTGGTATGCTGAGTATATTATACTCAATGGTGAACTCAAGCATTTAAATCATCTCATATGGTTTACTTATGCACATACAGAGTTGGTATTATCTAGTCTAGATTATTAAGTCAATAACTTAAAGACATTTATTAACATGACCATAGTACCCTTGTGTACCTTTTATTAATTGTTCACTTAGATAATATCTTAAAATTCCATATCTTATTAATATTTTCCATTAACAGTGATAATATTAATTAATTCAAGTTATTAGGCCAATGATTACATATTTTTGCCAAATGACCAAAATACCCTTACTAGTATACATAACAACCAATCATCTATTAATTGATTAGGATTAATTAATTTATTGATGTAGCCCATTCTGAATAATAGCATTCAAATCATTTAACTTACAATTCAACACATGTTAAACAGGCAAAAATTACTAGAATACCCTTTTTCTATGTGCACTGGTTAGTTATTCAATTAATTACGTCGAAATCTAGGAAATTCAATACTATCTACCATTATCAGTGTTGTATGTTATTTATTTCATTAAATTAATAGGCCCAACTAGGTAGACGATATTTTAATACACTAGACCAAGAGGGAACTAAAAAAATAGTGCAGTTATTCACATTTTGGACCCCAACCGCTGCACCAGCTTGATAAAGTCATAGCATCAAAGGTGTAGATAACATGATATGGTCTATCTCACAGAATAGTATAGTGGTCCTCTGGGACATTAGCCACTGTACTAGCCATGTTTGAAGATTGGTGATGTCATAAGTGGGTTTGCCTAGTAGACTGGTCTATCTAACAGACTAGTGTAGTGGCCCTCTGGGACCTATGCTGCTACACCGGCAAATGAGGTGAATGGCATAAAGTTTGCAAAGGCATATGAGTGTCTATCTAATAGACTAGTACAGTGGCCTAAAATGGACCTTGGCCGTTATACTAGCCCTGCTTGAAAATCAGATAATGTAGTAGCTATTAAATTCCTAAGTTGACCGGTTAACCCATCCAATGGGTGTCTAACTAATGGGCCATTAACTTCAATTTATGTTTATTTCCTTACTAATTAACTTCTTATAATATTCTTAAGTTAAAAATAGGTATATATTATTTTTATTAAACAGTTAAATTTTAGCTCGATCTGGTATTGCCAAAATTAGACAGTACTAGGTAAATTTTCAATCATAATTTTAGGTCCTGTGTTGACCAATACTTAAGGTATATGATTTTTGGTTTAGTCATATATTAAATTCCCATTCAATAGCCATTTACTATCCGGATATATTTTTAGTTCAGATAATGGTCAATTCTAGATAGTTATATATAATTACATCATTTTTCGATAGCCCTTTTTAGGTTCATTTCTTAGCCTTTTTCGGTGTAATTTTCACCAATAATTTCATGCATTCCATAAGCCTAAAGCCAACATAAATTAGGCCACTTAAAAGGCCAAACACTAGGCATACTTGCCATTTCATATAATCATATTATACTAGCCATTTGAGGCATACATTTTAGGCACATTACAAGCCACTTTTCTAGTCATTTTCTAAGCAAGTTCAAGTCTCATTTTAGGTTAATGTTAAAGTTTATTTCTTAAGACTTTTCTTGCCTTTTTAAGATACATGTCAAACATTCATTTTATCTTACATACTTATTCAACTTATACCTAGCCAATTAAGGCACAAGAAGGTTTATTTACTCAAGCTTTATTACACCTACTCATAGCCCTTAGAGGCATAATTTTTAGGTCTATTTCAACCTTACATTTGAGTTTCACTTTAAGCCATCCTTTACGCTATTTTATTTAAGTCCATATTCAAGTGTGTTTTCATTCATCAATATCCATTCTTTGCCTTCATTCCTACTTTACTAACTCCACATATGTACTCCAATTAGGCCAAGCAAATTAAACCATTTCATGTTCCAATTCATTAAGGTTTAAAACACTTACTTATTTCAAACAAGTTACCAAAATTTACTTAGCATCTTTATTACTAATGCTCTTAGGTATAATGACATGTAAACTTTAATCATGTATTTTTCTCACATCCATCACACATTTAAGTTCTCATTCATAGTCTCAACATATTCACACACATAAGATTTTATTTTCATGCCATTTAAGCCTCCCAATGCACTTGTTATGTCTCGGCCAAAGGTTCATTCACAATCATTCACACACCAATTAAGCCAAATCAATTAGCTACATATATACATCATATCAAGATATACCATAGGTAATAATATAACTTTCTATCACAAGATCAAACAATTAACCACACCTATACCCATGCCAAAGCTCTCGGCCAATGAGTACCTCACATCCTCACAAGGTAAATTCTCATTTCCATAATCACTTTAGCATCCATTTAACCATACACTAAAAGGTTTCATTTAGAATTCAAACTAATCTAAATTAACCCCTAAATTAACAAATTCTAACATACATTTCTAGCCACAAAGCTACACTGCATGAGGCAAATACTAGAGTCCATATACCATAATTTACTAGAGAGAAAACAACCACCACTTCAAAGTCTTCAAGCACCTAATTTCTAGCCCTTCAACTATGGTAGCTTCTCCTTCCATCTTCAAGCTAATTCTTCCCTTGAATTACCTCAAAATCACACACCACTAATCTCATTAGACCTTAGGCACCCCAAAGAACTGTTTCTAGCCAAAAATAACTAAGAAAATCTAAAGAAAAGGCATGAAAACTCACTAAATAGACTTGTTAGACTACTTCTAACCATGGAAGCTTCGGAGAATTTTAATTAATTCTATAGAAGTCTTTTTGCTATAATTCCTTTTCCCTCATGTCCTTAACATACAAGGATGATTTTTAGTGGTGATAGTTTTCTATAATAGGCTAAAAAAGATGATGAAAATGGAGAAATTCTCTAAGACTGGTGTCGGTTCCAACAATAAAGGGAAAGAAAGAAATTCTTCTTTGTTAGTGGATTTTGCCACTTAGCATCACTCAAGGATAGGTGTCATGGCCCTTAGGCCAACTGGCATGGAATAGGTGGGTCCTGTGACCTCCCGAACCATCTCGAAATGGCTCGATTTTTGGTAGAACTTTGAGAAATTTTTAAAAATCATAAGGACCTTCAAAAATTATGCTATTTTGTTTAAAATTCCTCATTTAATCCTATTTACATGCTCATAAATTTTCACATTCAGATTCCATCGATAGGGTAGTTTTTAAACTGCTTCGATTTGCATGCCAACCTAAAAAATTATGAGAATTTGCAAACAACCTCAAAATTAAAAAATTCTTTCCCTAATGGACTCAATGGAATTTTTGAGCTTCATGTTATGATATTTTCAGGTTCTTCTGGGCACATCCTAGGTCATTCCCAGTCTGACTCAATTTTATCATATAGATCCATAGCTTATAGCCTGTAATGAATTACTAGTTCTGTTAAATTTAAAATTTTTCCTTTTTCATCAGTTTAGAGCCCCTAGAAGTTTCATGACTAGTGTTGTTGCCTCGATTCTCATACAAGTGACTCGACACCCCAAGCACACTTTCTAGACCTAGTGGCACTATTCATGAAGCCTCAACATATGAGCATTACACTCAAGCCCTTACTTTATACTTATTTATTTCTCATTGTTACTTACTGTCCTTTTTCATCATATTCCATTTTATAATTTAGGCCTGACTAGATAAATGACTCTTTAAGGCATTGGATAAAAAGGAATTTATTAATCTATCTCATTGTTATATTTACTAGTCTTAAGCCCTTACTTTATTCTTATTTATTTGTCGTTGTTACTGATTATCCTTGTTCATTATATTTCATTTTATTATTTAGGCCCAAATAAATAGATGACTCTTTAAGGAAATGGATAAAAAAGAAATCCAGAGTTGTGCAGTGGCCCACATTTTGGACCTAGGTAGCTAGGGGTCAATTCATAGGAACCTCCCAATGTCAAATAGTAAGGGTAGCATGGATTAGTTTGTAGACCTCCCAAGAGCCCAAAAATCAACATCAGGCAACTCTGGTGGATAGCAGGGATCAACCTCATCAGACCTTCCAATATCTATAGTCAAGTAAATGGGTAGTAAGGATTAATCCTATAGACCTCCCAATACCTGAATGTGTAGAGCCCAAATGTTAGGACCTCAGTGGCTACACCCGTTTATATAATCACACTAATAAGGCCTAGGAGGACCAATACCTCTAGCAACTACTAATCTTTAGTCAATTGGTCAACCTTCTAGTGGGGGTCTAACTAATGGGCTAGCTTTATCTATTAATTATTATTTAGTCATAGGCCATTTATTTCATTTATTTCCATATGGTTAAAACTTAGGTTTAGGTCATTATCATCTGCTCATTTTTCACTAGACAGTTATATGTCCTTTTTATTATATAGTTATAATTCATTTTTACTAGATAGTTATAGGCCATTTTATTAGATAGTTATAGTCCTTTTCTTGTCCCTTTTCTGAGACTATTATAGGTCATTTTTATAGGTTTATTTTATAGCATAGTTATAGGTCATTTTTACTTATTTACTTTTATGACACAGTTATGGGTCACTTTACACTATTCATTTAGCAACACTTTCCATGCCTTTCAAGCTATAATATCATCACATTTCATGCCATACCATGGCACATAATATCTCAATTTATTCATCATAACTTATCATCATGTTTACCTTAAATTTCCATCC
>CANXYI011247969.1:0-14363 GCA_948208565.1 Hura crepitans | reverse complement strand
TAGAAAACTAAAATTTAATGAGCTAGAATAAGTAAAAATGGCACGTAATAGGAATGTGCATTAACGATTGCATGAATTGATGTGAATGTGGTGCATGGAACATATATGTGTGTGATATCATATGTGATGCATAATGTTTGTAACATATACATTAGTAATGACAATTGATGATACAGGTAATATTAATGACTAAAATGTGTATGATAAATGATAGCTGACAATATACATAATATAGATAGTAACATAAAGATCTTGATATAGAATGACAATTGGAAATGGCAATGTGAATAACCAAAACTCATGATAGAAGATACGTAATATGGTATTGACACGACATTATTAAGTAAACGTATGATTTTATTGAAGTATAAGATTTTAACCATGAATCATGTGAATAAGAATAATGAGAATGGAAATAGAATGACCCATATATGTTAGACAACCTATCAAATTGGTTGACCGGTCAACTAAGGGATAACAATTGCTAAGACACTTCGGTGTCATTGATATTGATGATATGGATACTTGGTATTACTTGGATACTTTCATGCAGATGTAGCTGCTAAGAGGTCTGACAAAACCATTGCATATATTCTTATGCAGTTACAGCCATAAAGAGGTTTAATAGGACCACTGCACACTTATATGTTGCTATATTGGTATTATTTGATTCTTTGATTATTTCATATGGGTGCAACCGTTGAGAGATCCAATAGAACCATTACACATAATCTTAAATGGGTGCAGCTATTGAGAGGTTCAATAGGACCACTACACAGTACATATTGGTGTAGCAACATAGAGATCCAAAATATGAGCCACTAAACAATGTAATCCAAATATCCCGTACTTGGATATATGTCTATCAGATATAAGCTTATGATTGGATAAAAGATAATATCTGGAAGAATAATGAAATATATAATTTACCAAATTAGTAAACACTCATGTGTACATAATCAAATGAATGAATTAATGATCATGACTCAACTAGATAAATCAAATTAAATGGTAACCATAACTAGGTAAGTTAAATGCATAAAGTAACACATACAAAGCCTATGCATATTAAGTGATCGTGGAATGATATATGAGTTACACATAATGATCTATGATGAACTAAATGACAAATGAGTATTAATGAGTAATAGTAAGCAAACAATAAGAAATGAGTAAATAAATAGCATCATTAAGAAAATGAGTTATGTAAATGTTATATGACCTAAGCTTATGAAATTGCATATTCGGCATAATTGCATGTACATGCGTATGCATATTTTTTCAAATACACCACTAAGCATTATACTTAGCACATCATGTCTTTTGATATGTAGGCAGTAGATAAATCCATCTTTAGCCCAGCCTCAAGACAGTAGTGGAGCCCAAATAGCTTTACATTTTGGTATATCTTAGTATATCCTTGTGTGATGTAAATAGAGTTAGTTGGCACTCATATATGTATAAGTAGGGTATTGGTCCAGTATTGTTATGTATACATATAGTTTATCAAATATACTATGCATGCAACATAAATAGATAAATCTTAATAGGACATGATTATTATGTGATGTGCAACTGAGATATTGTGATATTAAGATTCTGATACATGTTGTGACTAATGATGCTATGAGATGATGAATGATATTAGAAGGTCATAAGAACACAAATGGTTGATTTGAGTTTGGGAAATTTTATAGAAGTATTAATTTTATAGTTTTTGTAAAGCTCGCAAATCCCAAAATTTGTGAATAGTGACAATAAGGGGTCGTGAATAGTGACTTTTAAGACATGATTATGAATTTCTTACTGATGAAAAGATAAAGTTATAAGTATGTTATGAGTACAACTTGGTAAGTAAATAAGGTCATTTGAAAGTCTAACGAGTGATAATAAGCAAGATTTGTGAATAGTGAAATTTGAAGCCTTGGTTAATGGCATCAAGTAGAGGAATAGGGTTTTTAACCCCATTGATTAAGAGTTAATAAGCTAAATAGTTTATGAATATAGTTTGGTGATGAAATGAGAACATTCAAATGAAAATTGAAGGACAACAAGGGTATACATGAATAGTATATCTTAAGGATAAATGGTTTTTCCTAGGACTTGACTTATAGTGATGTTACTGAATGACGACATTAATTGTGAGATATTTTTTTGGTGAAGTTTGGAAAAGGAAATAAGGTCATTAAGAAGGTTAAAAATGAGTAAAGAAAATATAAGGGACTAATAAGGTACAAAGATGAAAATTTAGGGAGTTTGGGGACAATTGAGAGAAAGTTAAGGGACCATTAGGGTAAAGAGGAAAAAGTTACATTTTCTTAAAAAAGGCAACTTGAATTTTTAGTCAATGGCAAATAGTGCAAAAATCAACATTTTTCTTCTTCTTCCAGTCGATGTTTTCTCTCCCTCTTTTCTACCATTTTCTTCTCATTCCTTAACCAATCAAGCCCTAACATCTCACTTTTAAACCCTTAAATAACCCCTCCATAGTCTTTAAAACCCTATAGAAGCAAATAAACAAGGAAATAATAGTGGATTCATGAGAAAGATCAAATAGGTGAATAGTAACTCGATTTTCAAGAAGGTAAGATTTCTTCAATCTAACATTTTTTTAGGGTTCTATAAGTTCCCATAAACACATTTATCAAGTTAATTCAAGTTTGGATGCCTTTATAATTTATTATGAATTTTTGTATGTTATGGAGTGAATAGTAACCAAGTTTTGAGAAATGGTATATTTGTGGAGTTTTAAAATTTTTAAGGTGTTTTTTGGTGCCAATAAGAGTTTTATAAGGGTGATTTGATGATTGGATGCATATTATATTTTTTTTGAATTTTTGGTTTATGGTTGTGGTTATGTTTAATGAGGAAGAAAGAAGGTTGGGAAATGGAAATTAAAGGCTTAAAGAGGATATTAGGGAGTATTTGAGCTTAGTAAGGCATGTGTATCCACTAATCCTATGTTCTAAAGATTTATTCTAACCATTAAAGTGTGTGTATGTGTATGTATTCGAAACTTTATGTATGTTAAATGGCTTAATGGTTCCACTTAATGGCAATATGACGTTGTAACCATGCTAAACTATTTGTATAAATAATTTAATTTGTTGAATGTTAGTGTAGGCCGTGTGGTGGCCAAATGTCACACTAAACAAGCCTTAAAGTTTATATATGTATGTATAGCCTAATATGGATTTTATGAGCCATGTGATAATATATGTATGTAATAAATGCATGTGTGTGTTTTGGTCAAATTGAGTTAATATTGTGATATTGAATGATAATTATAAAAAATGGTGTATGTGAACAATGAAATGGAAATAAGAAAGCTCGTATAGAGAAGTGGCCAAAATATATGATGTATGAAGTCAAGTATGATTATTTGTGCTAATAATGAAATAAGTGTGCATGATGATTTTATGGTTATTAAGGCATGTTATATGTTAATAATGTTTTATATGATGAAGATAAATTAATTATGCTTATGGCGTAACTATGGCTGAATGGATCATGGCATGTAGAAAGACAGTGTAAGATGGCATGTATGCTAGATTAAGAATTAATTATGTCATTAAAATAAAATAAGTGTGGTAAATAAGGTTATGTGGTTAAAGGCTAGACGTATGCTACGTAATAGCTAAATAATTTACTAATTATGTTGATAATGAATAAGGATGAACATCTTTAATAATGTGTATTTCGAATGAGATGATATGCATTAGTATTAATGATAAAATAGTGATATAGGAGTATGTAATTGAGCATGCAACATGAAAATATGGTAATATAAGATTATGACATGTGCACTAGCCGAATGCTCAATAGAATAAGTAAAGATTGTTTTATGCAATATTCAAGGTATGCATGAATTGAGAATGTATTTATGTTAAAGCATGTAATGAGAGCCTAATTATTCATGTTATATCAAATAAAGAAAGAAGTAATTTCTTAATGCCTTATCATGATGTAGCCTAATGGCCTAACTAATGTGCATGAGTTATGGTTACAATGAATAATGCTTCTATGAATATATGGTATATACAATGATGGGCTATAAGAGCCATAAGAGTATGTGAAAGATCTTATAGTTTAAATTGAATTCTGTGAGTATAATTTGATGTCTATGTGATAATAATGATGTATTATAAAGCATGTCACACCCCCACTTGAAATCTATAGAAATTTGATCGGAGGTGTAACTTCCCATGAGTTCACCCATCTTTAAATTTCTCTAGACCATATTATTTAACACTTAATTATTTATTTAATGGATAGTTCTTGCCTAGATCTTCAATCTGACCATTAAACATTATTATTTAGGTTATATCAGACATAAAAATCCATTTTTCAATCGGTAATCAACCTTATAGAAAATTAGACATCACAACGGCTACCTGGATGACATTTCAAAATTTTAGACTTGTGAAAAATACCCTTCTAATAAATACTATCAACACTTGCCATCACCTAGACCCTTATAGTCCTATAATATCATCACACATATCATAGGTAACACACCTACATCCTACCACACACATATGCACACATGCCATATCATGCATGTCATGCCATGATACATCATGCACATGCCTTGTCTATACCATAATCATGCACTAACATGCATTTTTCACATCAATTTCACACATATCCTTCACACGCATGCCATTCATGATAATTCCTATCATAGATATCATGTAGACATGCCTTGTCACCTACACATATCCCATAACACCATACTAACCCTTTTAGCCAACCTAAGTTCATGTACCTAAAAGTTTTTTTTCACCATAATACCCAAATACATCATTCAATATCATGCCACACATATCATATCTTATCATATACATGCCGTACACATCACCTTATGCCATGGCTCCCTATCACACCTTTCAACCAAGGTGACTTTATGACCATCCACCCATTTTTCCCACCAATTCACCATACAAATCATCAATATCATGTCTAATTAACATCAAACTAGGCTTATATCAACAATTCATACATAATTACTACTTAAAACATGATTTCCATACATTAATTTAACATAAATCACATTTAAAGACAACATGGCATGCCTTTAGTATATCAAATTCACATACCTATATACAATTCAAGGCTTTTCCCACACTTTTTCACATTTAATTTCCTTGTCTAATTACCTAAATAATACCTTTTCAACTTAGAAAAATCCTAAAAAAATCACGCAAGCTTCAAATTAGAAATTTAAAAACATGAGGTTTCTTAGAATTAAGAGGCCACCCAAAACTAAAGTAAAATTGAAAGAACCAACACTTACACAACTTTTGAATTTTAAGCCACCATGTGTATGTAATTTATCCTTTAATGAATTTTTCTATCTTCTATGAATGGTTATGGTGCTTACAAGCTTCAAAGGATATTTCCCACCTAATTATTTGGATTTTTGGTGACAATTTTGGGTGGAATTAAGCTTGAAAAGGTTCAAAAATTGTGGATAGAGAGAGAGGAAGGCATCGACCAGCCAAAGGAGAAGGGAAGGAGGAAGGTGGGGTAGAGTTGGGTGATTTAGCTTCTAAGTGGATTTTCCACATGGTACACTATTTATATGTATGAGTGGGTTGCCTCGAGTGATGACATATGGCACCCAAGCACCCCAAAAGAGCTTAATTTTGACTGTAAATTTAGGCAATTTTTAAAATTCACTTGAATCTCAAAAAATGATTATATTTGTTCTAAAAATCATCAATTAGGCTCACCTATAGGCTCATAAAATTTCATAGCTAAATTCTATTGACAAGTCAATCAACCAATTCCTTAAAAAATTAAGAAATTTTAAAAAATTATCAAATGACCTCATAAAATTAAAATTCTTTCACCACTGAACTCGGTGGAATTTTTGACCTTTAAGGTATGATATTTTTAGGTCACCTGGGCACATCTCTGATCAGTCCCAACCTAAGTCCATTTAAGACCACCATTCGCTAAGTTATGGCCTAAAATAAATTATTGGTTCTACTAAATTTTAAATTAATTTTTTTACCTAATTTCTAGCTGGTAAAAGTTTAATGACCAGTACACCCCTTCTCGAGCCTCATGAAGGTGTCCCGGCTTCCTAGGCACAGTTTTTGGGCTTAGAGGTACTTTTCACATATCTTTAATTTACGAGTGTTACAATTTTTCCCCTCTTATATAATTTCATCCTCAAAATTACCTAGTGAGAAAAGGTGAGGATATTAGGCCTTCATCTACTCCTCGCTTTCCCACATAGCCTCTTCTAGGTAGTGATGTTTTTATAACACTTTAACTAGTGGTATGATTTTATTCTGCAATTGCTTCACTTCTCAAGCCAGAACCTACACTAGTTCTTCCTCATATCTCAAATTTGGTTGTACTTAGATTTCTTTTATAGGTATTACATGTGCTAGATTATATCTATATTACCCCAGCATCGAGACATGGAAAACGTCATGGATCTACTGTAACTCAGGTGGTAAGGCTAGCCTGTATGCCAAAAGCCCTACTCTTTCTATAATTACATAGGGACCAATAAACCTAGGACTAAGCTTCCCCTTTTTACCAAACCTGAGTACCTTCTTTTATGGCAATACCTTAAGAAATACTTTCTCACCCACTTCATACTTAATATCTCTCCATTTCAAGTCAAAATAGGACTTTTGTCGATCTATGGTAGCTTTTAATCTCTCTCTTATAACCTTAACTTTATCTTCTGCTTCTTTGATCAAGTCAATTCTCACAATCTTGCTTTCACCTATTTCACTCCAATAAAGAGGAGTTCTACACCTTTTGCCATACAATGCCTCATAAGGTGCCATACCTAAACTAGCTTGATAACTGTTGTTATATGCAAATTCAACTGAAGAAAAAATCTAAACCCAGCTTCCTTTAAACTCTATTGCATAGCTATGTAGCATATCCTCCAGTAATTTTATTAACCATTTTAACTATCCATCTATCTGAGGATAGAAGGTTATACTATAGGTCAGTTTAGTACCCAAAGCTTTATGTAATTTCTTCCAAAACCTAAAAGTGAATTGGTGGTTTCTATCTAAAATAATAGCTATTGGCACACCATGAAGTCTCACAATTTCATTAAGATATAGCAATGCCAACTTTTCCAAAGAACAATCCATTCTTAAAGGAATAAAATGTGTTGTCTTGGTCAGTTGTCTATAATCACCCACAAGCACCACACTTATTCCTAGTCAGTGGCAATCTTATCACAAAATCCATGGTCACTTTCTTCCATTTCCATTCTATTATTACTATAAGATGTAACAATCTAGAAGGAACTTGATGCTCGACCTTTACTTTTTGACATATCTAACACTTGGCTATATATTCAGCTACATCACATTTCATCCCTGACAAACAATAGTGAGATTTTAAGTCCAGGTACATCTTAGTACTGCCTAGATGTATAGAATAAAGAGCTTCATATGACTCCCTCAAAATTTAGATTCTCAAGTCATCTATACTAGGTACACATAACATGCCATGATAATACAAGTATCATTCTTCATTCAGTTCAAATGCATTAATCTTCCCTTTTTTTACTCTACATATATTCTATACCAATTATTGATCCCTTGTATGTGCCTCCTTGCTCTGCTATTTAAATTCTTAATCGATCTGTAGCTCTACTAAGATGGTATTTTTTTTCTATATACTGTATTCTAACATTAATGGCTCTCAATGTTACCATGAACTTTTAGATCAATGCATCGGCCATAACATTAGCTTTCCTTGGGTGATAATCTATTAAATAGTCAGTCTTTGATCAGTTCTAACCACTTTCTCTACCTTAGGTTCAACTCTTTCTAGGTAAGGAGATATTTAAAACTCTTGTGCTCTGTATAGATGTATCATTTTTCACTATATAGGTAATGCCTTCAGATTTTCAAGGCAAAGACAATTGCAGCTAACTCCAAGTCATGTGTAAGATAATTCCTCTCATGTGGCTTTAGCTGTCTAGAAGCATATGCTACCACTTTACCTTCCTACTTTAGTATATATCCTAATCTATTGAGTGAGGCATCACTATATACTATAAAATCTTTTCCCTCTTCAGGTTAGATAAGGATAGGAGCTTCTATCAACATTTTCTTTAGCTTATCAAAACTTTTCTAACATTTTACATCCTATTCAAACTTGACATTCCTTCTAATCAACCTGGTCATAGATGATACAATCATTGAGAACCCTTTCACAAATCTTCCATAGCACCCAACCAATCCTAAGAAACTCCTATCTCAGTAACATTCCTTAACACATCTTTGATCTTGCTAAGATCTACTCTGATACCTTCTGCTAAAATAATATAGCCTAAGAAAACTATTTCATTTTGCCAAAATTCACATTTGCTTGGCTTAGAATATAATTGTTTCACCTATAGAGTGTGCAACATAACCTTGAGATGTTGTTCATGTTCCTCTCTAGTCTTTGAATACACTAGAATATCATCAATGAGCAATACCACAAATTGATCCAAGTAAGGTTGAAATACCCTATTTATTAGGTCCATAAAAGTTGTTAAAGCATTAGTAAGTCCAAATGGCATAACTAGGAACTCATAATGCCAATATCTAGTTTTGAATGTAGCCTTAGGTATATCAAACTCTTTAATCCTCAGCTGATGATACTCTAATCTCAAGTCAATCTTGAAAAGATACTGGCACTTCTAAGCTAATAAAAAAGATCATCAATTCTAGGCAAAGTATATTTATTCTTCACCATCACTTTATTCAACTGTCTATAATCAATATACCACCAGAGCAACCCATCTTTCTTCTTGACAAAGAGCATAAGTACTCCCCAAGGTGAAGTACTAGATCTAATGAAACCCTTTTCTCGCAATTCCTGAAACTGCACCTTTAATTCTTTTAACTCTACAAGTGTCAATCTATAAGGAGTAAGTGAGACAAGTATTGTACCGAGATACACTTCAATTTCAAAGTCAAGCTCACTTTGTAAAGGAAACCCTAACAACTCATTAGAAAATACATTAAGAAGCTCAGTCATAATTGGTATCTAATTAAGGCTAGGATTGGAAGTATTAATATCAATGACATGGGCTAGGTATGCTTCATAACCTTATGAATGAGTTATTTGGCTATAACAGCTGAGAAGAGGTTATTCAGGGAATTCCTCTCACTCACAACTATCACTTTATGTCCCTCTACTACTCTGAGGGTAAGCCTCTTATTTTCATAGTCAACTATAGCCCGATGCTTAGATAACCAGTCTATACCCAAGATAATGTCAAATTCATTAAAAGGAAGTTTAATAAAGTCTGTAGGGAATAGTTATTTTTAGATTACTATTAAACAGTGTCTGTATACTTTATTCACTATCACACTCTATCTAATTAGATTCCTTACTTGAATGTCTATGCCTATAGACTCTAGTTTTAGACCCCTATTTTGTGCTTGCGTGGTGCAAATATAAAAGTGAGTAGATCTAAGATGTATTAAAGCCATAACTAGTGCATCAAATAAAAACAAATTACTAATAATGACATTCAAAACCTCTACCTCCTTACGATCTCTGATGGCATATTATTTAGCTAGAGCTCGTGTCTTAAATCTATCCCTTTAGCTACTACAAAGATGGTCACCTCTTACCTATTTCTACCTTGTATCTTAGGGTGCTATTGATTCCTTAGTCTAAGCAGCTTCAATCTATCTCTAAGGGCAATCCCTCTTAAAATGATCGTTAGCCCCATATATGAAACATTCTCCTACCCTTGCCTATTTGCACTACCCCTAATGCCTTTTACTACTAGTCTAACAGGTTATGGGTGCATTTTTACCTGATGTTGCTGATACTGGTGCCTTAAAGGCTTGTTAGTAAGGTTTAGGTCTAGATACAAAAGCTTAACTTAACCTTTATGGTTGTGTTTGCCTATGTGTTTGATGCTCTAACTGAGATTGACACTCCTTCTGTCTCTTACTAAACCCAGGTGCTGAACTAGCCTAACCTGGTAGGAAAGGTCTCCTCTATTAGAAGAAGTCCCTCTTTTCTTACAACATTAGAGAGATTATGTATTTTCACTAAGGACAAAAGTAGTTATTGGAGTTGCCACCTGGCCTCTACACCAGGACCTCTGATCTTTTATACTAGAAAAGTTTGAAATTAAGATCTTATTTATGCCCTAATAATATATCTTCCATTTTATATTGCAACATTTATCAATCCCTTATCTAGCAAGCATGTATTATAATTAAAGTGTCCATATCACCTTCCTATGTATAAGAATAAATTATGGTATTTAAAACATATAACAAGGTATATTGCACATCTAGAAAGTGGGTTATCAATTAATAGTTGTGCGACTTAACAATTACTCATAATTCCATTGAAATTGGTGGTAATTACCTAACTCCCATCTCTAAGAGATTGGCCTTCATTAAAATACATTTTTATATGACATTTTTATTAGGAAAAATTAAATATATTTTATTATGAAAAAACCAATTAATTATGTAGAAAATTATTTGATTTAAAAGTTTAGATAATTATTATGTAAAACAAGTTATTTAACTAATTATTACAAACAAAAATAAACCAAATGACATAATAAGTACAAAATTAAAAGAAAAAAAAAGCAAAGCACTTAATAGTCTATGAGAAATCTATGTAGGTCTGGCTAGTGTCTGTGTAGACTACTGCTTATGAGGGATATTATGTCCATCCGGACCTCTACTTTAGTGAGAAGGGTCACTTGCATACAACTTAAAGGAAAAGGTTTAACGATACTAGATAAAAGATTCATATAAAATCATAAAGACAAAAGACAAATACATATGAAACTAAAATCCAAAGTAGATATCTGTGTGGACTACATTCCTCATAAAAGGGAGTCTATGCAGACTTAAAGACAAAATATACAAGAATGAGACAAGATCATCCATACAGGCTACACTCCTCATAAGAGAGAGTCCGTCTAGACTATACAATAATTTTGACA
Source organism: Hura crepitans (assembly GCA_948208565.1). NCBI lineage: Eukaryota > Viridiplantae > Streptophyta > Magnoliopsida > Malpighiales > Euphorbiaceae > Hura > Hura crepitans. Next base: position 3,397 of record CANXYI011247969.1, on the reverse strand, counting down.
TATTAACAACATACATTTTAGAGAACAAGATTATTATACAACAACGATAACATCATAGAAGAACATCAACATGGGAAATAAGATATATTAAAGCATGATATATAAGATAAATAAGACACTATTACTAAACTTAAGTACATATAGACAACATATCATACATATGTTAAGAAAGTAAGTCCGTGCAGACTTTATCATGTTTACAAATAAGTTTTTACAATTAATAACATAGTGTATATAAGGTAATGACAATTAATTATACATCATGAAATAACTTAAAATCATGACCTACTCCTATGATTAAAGTGGGGATTATATAGAATCACCTCACTTATGATCAATCATTAGAGATCATAGGTCCTTGAAAACAATATTAATATAGATAGAAGAGACCTCAGATATTACCTTTTGAATAAACTCTTCATGTAATAGCGGAAAGGTGTAGGAGTATGGAAAAAATTATTTTTAGTGAGGCTAATAAGACTAGTAGAGTGATTCCTCTTTGGAGTCCTCTCCTAGACTCATGGATGGGTTTATTGGCTATTGTGAATTTGATTCTCAACCTCTTCCTTCCTCATACATAAGAAACATATTTAAAGGCTTAAGTTTAAGAGTTTCCCATTTAAAACAAGTAAAATCCTAATATGATTAGGAATAAAATCTCACTTCTAGAAGATTTTATGTCGATAAATCCATGTGCACTTGTATGGCTTAGTCTGTATGGGCCTAGGTTATATACTTTCCTACCAGTCTATGTGCTTTTGGCTAGGTCTTAAGCCAAGTTTGAATTAGTCTATATGGACATGAACTTGGACTTTGTCTGCATAAACCATGGGCCTTAGGCTTTGTAGAGCTTATTAGGCTATTACAGACCTAGATAGAGTATATCCGTGTGGACTTGTTTCCTAAAGGGCTTATGCCAATACTTAAGAGCCTATCTCTAGTGATCATTATAGGATAAAAGGTGAGGTGTCTATAGTTTCCCCCACTTTGCTGTGTGTTGTGAAATGCCAAAACAATAGTGCATACCAAAGTATATAAGTTAAAAGTACTTACTTAAAGGTATACTAACCTAGCACGATGCTACATCAAATATGGATACCCACCTCTGAATCATTACAAAAGTTTGCTTTTTCCATCCAAATCTAGGCACCTAAGGTTGTTTAACTAATGAGATCTAATTAGATGAAAGATATTTTGATCGCACCAAAAGTTATTTGACTGACGAGGTTTGACAATGTTTTGAGAGGAATTTTGATCACACTTAAGGTTGTTTGACTAATGAGGTTTGAACAGGTGAAAGATATTTTAGATTAGCCTGTTAGGCTAAACTACAAAGAGTTATGGATTGGCTTGTTAGGCTAAACCTAAGAAAGTTATGGATTGGCTTATTAGACTGAACCCAAGAAAGTTATGGATTTGATATGGAGTTAAACTTTTCAACATTGGATTAAACATGGAGTTGAATCCTAGAAAATTAGATTAGACACGAAGTCAAATCTAAGAGAATTTAAATTCTACAAAATAGAAAGAGATAGGAATTAATATTAGTTTGATATAGCAAATTTTGTGATACATACCTAGCTTTTTGTGTACCATTGAGAAATTTGTGAAGGTCATATAATTGTGAATGAGTTAAGTCCATATAGACAAAAGTAAAGTGAGTCTATATGGATGTGATTGTAGTAAGTCCACAAGGGTGTGCTTAAATTAGGTCTATGTGGACATTAGTAAAGTAAGTCTGAATAGACATTTTGCAATAGATCAATAACTGCGGCTTTCTTCTTCATTTTCATTCCTTTGTTTTTTTTTTATTTTCTCTTAAAAATATAGTTCGATGGTAGCTTTCCCCTTTGACAACTCTCTTTTAGCTTCCTTCAAAGACATTGCATCAAGGGAAGATACTTCGATGACTTTTCTGCTTTTGATGAGCATATAATCTCCTTCTTTATCTCCTCCTGAAGTGGAAGACTTCTCTATGCCCATTTTGTAAGGTTTTATGCCCTCTATAATTGTCAACTACCCATGGAGTGCTACTTTGATAAACAAAATCTCTATCAATGACCAACTCCTATTTTAGTAGATTTAGCTCACCATGTATGCTCGAAAGTATGCCCTAGGTGTGTTTTCTTGTCTTTATGTGTCTCATTGTAATTTGCCTAAATTTTTCCTTTATTTTTTGCACTATATGGCATCTCTAGTTTGATAAGTCTATGTGGACTTTGTTCACCTAGGACAGCCTTGGTTCGTGAAAACATTTTCTTAACTTACTAGTTCTAATATAATTAGCATAAGATATTGAGATGTCCTATATATGGTAGTTTAAAAAGTTCATGTGAACTTACTGGAAGCTGTATATAGTCCATGCAGACTTATGTTTGCTTATGTATGATGTCCATGCAGAGTTGTTGCATGTTTAAGAGTATTTGTACATTCTAGATAGTTATGGTCTATACAGACTTATTATGGCCCATCTACTTACTGTCTGTACGAACTTCCTTATTCAATCTTTAGTTAGTGTGGATGTTTATCTTGCTTATATGTGTTTACCTTTTAAAGACACATCTTAAATGTGGGGGCACCCTATCTAAATGACAATAATGGTATTCTGTAATGCCTATCTCTATTAAAAATAAGGTGAGAGTGATAGGATTCTAGACATTAGTAGATCACTTGGTTGGTGGAGATTTTCACTGAGATTTTTAGGATTTTAGAGCTTTTCTAGATAGGTCGATGGATATGACACACACATTTCACCTAACATTTGAAGAGCCAGCCATAACACCTTTTAATTAGGCTTTTATTACTGGAGTGCCATGCACGAGGCAAGCCATTACTTTTGATGCTTACTACCACTACCCCTTGCTTTGACTGTAAAAGTGAGGGAGTTATTTGATTTTATTCCTCAAGATTGTTCTAGGAGCATTTAATTCATAGACTTGCATAGAGGTGGATGTATATAATGCCATTTGGTCAGTCCGAGGTTGATCAGTACATGTGCTGCTTCCTCCTCTACTTACTGGGTATAACATTATTTTCCAATGCCAATGGCAATATGAGTTAGAGCTTTTTTCCTATTTTAGAGTTGGTTGAGAATATTGGCTCTTGGAACTAGTGTCGTTCCTCTCTTGGTTAGGTTTTTTAAAGCTTGGACATGGTTATTTGCAGCAAGAAAAGACATTGATTTGTGCAAAGCTTCATGTCAAGTGTTCTGGTAACTAATCTATTTTGGATCCTTTTTCACTTTATGTGGTCCTTTTCAATTTTAACCTTATGTTTGTGCTTTTGTAGGTTTGGGCAAACAAGCTACATTTACTACCTTGACCTTATGAGCTAGACATCCCTTGTGGATACCCAGTGATGGACAGTTGGGTTCGACCATCCTCGAGACCTAGGAATA